>VDFB02058242.1:506040116-506053640 GCA_007258455.2 Sequoia sempervirens
AGAGAGAGAGAGAGAGAGAGAGAGAGAGAGAGATAATACAACTTGCTGATTACTAAAATTTGACCTAATTACTAAAAATTTTAGACTAAGTCAAAATTTGTAAGATCTTCCAAAAACTAGAATTTATAATATAGCTCCTAGAGATATGAAACCACTCTTAAACATATTGAAACTATATACATGAAATATAACTTAAAGTATAAGAAAGTAAATTTCCATATGTAAATTTTAACTTATAATTAAATGTTTATTTCATGTATATAGTTTCCCTGAAAGATAATAAGAAGAAAGAAAAAAAAAAAGAAAAAAGGAGAAGAAACAAATTTGAATGTAGACCAAAACACAATTTGTCTTGCTTTGGGAATCTTGAAGCCTTTCGCTTGGATTTGCTTTGGACTTCCAACCCAAAGGCTCGGAGTGCCTTCCCAACATCCAAAGATGTGTTTTTGCATATTCTACGAAATTTCACATAATCTCGTTCGTGCTAACCATCAAGCTTGCACATGTTTCAAGGTCAAGTAAATCAAACACCTGGGTAATGTTAGGCTCTCTCAACTATTTAACAATGTAAATTTTTCACATTTTGACTATGTTAAGGCTTTCATCTTTAATTTATTTTGTTTGTGTGTTTGTTGTTTTGTCAAAAACTAATGTTTGGTATATTTTACTTTATTTTTTAACCATTTATTAAAATTTAAAATAAATTATATATTTTTTATAAACTAGACTCCATTCTACACATATTAAAAAAAAATCAATTACTTTTAAAAATTATACGTGTAGCTTGAGCAAATTTCTAATTTTTAGGATGTGTCCACTTTGAAAATTAGTAAAAAATCATATATTAATTAAAAAATTATCAAAAAAATTGGGTAGAAACTACATGTTGTTAGCTAATTTCTCCCTAAAGTGATTTTTAAAATATCGAAAAAGTTAACCTTTTGAGGAAGCCACAACAAACGCTATGTTATGCTTTCTTGAAAAAAATAGGACCAATTTCTATGGCTCCCTTTTTTGAACCCCTTAATCTCTACCCTTTTAAAAATATAGTAGTTTTGAAAGTATATTTGGAGCACTACGACCCTTGTTTTTGTTGCATCTTAATATTTTGAGTGTAACTATCCTCAATTTCTCATCTAAGGTCAATATTTCTTGATTTCCGAAAAAAAGTGGCCACTTAAGACCCGTTTTTGGCCCACCATCTTTTTGCACTTACCCACCTATATATCCATGTCTCGCAACATCCCAAGGCTAATGATAATCACATTTTTAATATTGTCCCAACTTTATGGGGTCCTACATGGCCCACCATAGAGTAATTGGAATGGTGATTTGTTCAAAGAGCTATGATAACTATTTTTATATGTGAACTCCACAAGGTAGAGACATACTCCTGTCTAGATTGGTCCATCAAATACATGTCTAGCATGTCCTTTATCACCTAGTTCACCTACTATGTATAGTCATCAATTTGAAGGTGGCATGCTAAACTCGAGTTGAGTTGAGTGCCCAATATCTATTGAAGAATTGTCCAAAAAATGGAAGTTGAGATAGTTCCTAATCTAAAATGATCCTACACAAAATTACATGGAGTCTAACAACATCATTTAATAAAACTCACCACATTCATGACACTATATGTGATCTTGATAAAAGAAAAATGTGCCACCTTTGTGAACTTGTTATCGTCAACATGATGTCATCATGTCCACAGGACAACAAGGGGAGGCCAATAATACAATCGGTAAAAATATTATCCCATTTCCACTTTTAATCTTGAAACATGCCAATTTTAATTTGGCATCAAAGTGACTCTTCTTCATCATACCTAGAGCTAAGTACCTTAATCCATTGTATTTAATTTCCTAAATATAAGATTATTTGATTTTACATGCTTTATCACATCCTACTAATTAGGAATTAATCTAGATTTATTTATATTGAATTGAATGTATTTATTTAATTAGCCCAAATTTAAGTTTAGGATTTTTTTTTCATTTGCATAATTTGTTGGCACCACAGTTGCCATTGAACCAAAAGGTTGACTTGTTAATGCTCGATACAACTGCCAAAGTTAACGGATTCACAGGAGGCGGTTAGTCCAAGTCACAAATCTCGAGGGGAGCGTTGACCATTTGCCAACAATCTCCCCATCAACACAAGCCGAGGGGATTTGAACCTGACACCTTTGGCTCTGATACCAATTGTTGGCCCCACGGTTGTTGTTGCACCAAAAGGTCAACCTGTTAATGCCCGATACAACTGCCAAAGTTAATGGATCCACGAAAAGAGGTTAGTCCATGTCACGAATCCCGATAGAAGCGCTGACCATTTACCAACATAATTATCATCCACATTGAATACAAAAGAAGATTATAATAATTATTGAAACTTTACAATAAGAAAAATAAAAATTAATAAGATTGATTTTTTTAAATTAATAAATTAAATTAAATAGAAAATAATTACACAAAAACTTAAAATATATAATTTAAAGAAATAAATTCATTTAATTTTTTTAAAAAATATATTATTAAGATGAATCGAATTTTTAAAAAATAAAAAATACAAATATCCAATTATTCATTTAAATAAATACTACAAATTATTTAAACTTATTGATATTATAAATATCCTCTACGAGAGGTAATAAGTATAACAGAGAATACAAAAACTGAAAGAGAAAAAGATTTCAATGGCAAATAGTCAAATACTAATGTGATGATAAGGCCCAAGGATGTTCAATCAAAGCAGAACACATCCCCATGACTTGAGGCACCTGCAGAAAAATACATAGATAATACCATGGACCTCCTATATCTAACTTTAGTAAGATGTAAGAATACGATATGGCAGGAGGAAATATTGAAAGTTGACTAAAATACCATCAGAACATTAAACACAAGAGCCTTGTCAAACTTTAAAATAACATAGTTTATTAAGTGAAGCAAATAGTAGTAGTATTCTTAAAAGATCATTTTTGTTTTTATTTCCAATAATATCAGAATGAATTTATAATATATGATTTGACATCGTAAAAACTTTATATGGGAATAAATATATGATGTGTTATTTTGAATTATATAATAATAATTCAAATATACGAGATTAAATCTATTCTGAAATCTTATTCCAAACATATATGAATGAATCTAAAGCGTATCGAATCACCTTTCTTCAAATATATAGGAATGAACTTATAATAGACTATTTGGAATTGTGAAACTTTAGTCCAAACATATGAGAATGGATCTATAGTGCACTTTTTGGAACTGTGAAATCTTACTCCACCTATTTGGAATTGTGAAATCTTACTCCAAACATCTATGAATGAATCTAAGGTGCACCATTGAGAATTGTGAAACCTTACTCCAAATAAATAAGAATGAATTTAAAATCGAGAAACTTTATTCCAAACATATATGAATGAATCTAAAGTGCACCATTGAAAATTGTGAAGCCTTACTTCAAATAAATAAGAATGAATTTAAAATTGTGAAACTTTACTTCAAACATATTAAAATAAATCTAAAATAAACCTTATAAAATTATGGAGGTCTGTTCCATGCAAGACAATGAATTATTCTATACGATAATTGAATGTGCCTATTTAACTTTAATTGTCTGATAAAATAGGTGAGATTTCATGCTTATGAATGATTTTACTGTGGATATCATGCATCTTAAATGTATTTTGTATCTACCTAAAAGATTGTTGTTTGCCCCACCTTTGAAGTTGGATATATATGTCTGCTAACAAAGCATGTGTTAAAAGAAGCAGAATGAGTGTAGATGCTTGAACAACAACCAATACCGTTTTTCAACCAAGAGTCAAAGCAACCCAACTACTTGGTTGTGACCGATCTAATAAATAAGTGATGTTGCTTTGGTACACAGTTACCAGATAAAAAATACAGAACTACTTTTGAAGCATGCATATGCAACATTTAAGCATGGCCATACTGGTGTTGAAATAAATCTTAATCTGATAAAAAATGAGGTTTATTAGTACCCAAAAGCGGCCTTGCAAAAATTTCAACTATATACTGGAAGATTGATGTCCTCGCCTTTCATGACATGACCATTGTTAGGCCATTTCAACAGTTCTTTCAACCATATGAGATTACTCCTAATGCAGTTGGATTTGCAAGGCTGGGTTTGCTCTAGAGCTTGGTCATAAGTTCAAACCATAGTACAAAACACTTGGACTATATGTATAAGTTTAAGCAAAAAAAAGATCCCTTGTCCTCACAGGCAGGGCCTCTCAAGAACTTTACAGGCTTTCAACTGATTTTTACAAAAGGCTATAAACTCTTATCTACCAGATTTTTTTATTTGAGACCTAACCTCTGACTGCACTTGGCAACTTCATTACTAAGGAATTGTATAAAATTTCACAGTCCAGCCCAGTTCAACTCCATTCTATATTTTCTATATCAAATGTCCTCATTGCATGCTGTTATAATTTTCTGAAATCTATGTCCATTTGATCTCCATCAAATTCTACTTTGATGGAACAATAAGTATAGCACTAAGAAGACAAGATGATAATTTGTGAAAGATATTTCTGTATGCTTGGCCAAAGATAACTTATCTTCAGCCCCTTAACTACATATTTCTGGTGGGTTTCCTACGAGCCAAGACTCTGAAACTCTAGATGTATCAAGATTTGAAGATATTTCTCATGATGCCAAACCTTCATGGCCATCTTCTCCACCAAACATGAAACGGCTCTGGTTTTCCAAAGAGTTATCTTATTTGTGAAAAAATCATATTGGCTCTTGAAGCATTGGTCTACTGCCTTAAATCTAACAGATTTTCTTCTGAGCATGGTTCTAGTATAGGTCGGTCCAAGAATCTATTTCATCATTGCTGCAGTAAAACTGTTCCCTGACTGTATTATCTTGGACATTGTAAGGGCTGCATGGGTGCAGCTAGTATACTACAAGAAGATCCTTCTGATATAGGTTGTGCCATGAACATAGCCACGTGGATAGGTTTTGCGGTTTGCCAAGAACATCAACCAAAAGAATAGAAAAGCTATCCAAAGAGAGCAGAGACCACAAGCTCTCAAGAACCTCCACAACAATCAGTCAGCCTCACCAAAGAGAAACAATTGGTCAACCACGAAGGAAAAGCACCATAGGATGGGGATAAATACCACAGGGAATATGCACACAAAGGGAAACCTCTTCACACATAGAGGGACCAGCTCAAAATGATTTTCCACTCTTTGGCCTCATAGGAAGTCTACAAAGCAGAAGATATCTTAATTGAAAAGCCAGAGTCATCAAAAGCCATTTTAAAATAGCTTGGGAGCACAGAAACTAATGTTCCCTCTTGACCAAGTATTTTTCACACCAAATTTTGCAAAATCAATACACATATCCAAAAAATCTTAAGGAAAGAAAAAGTATAAGCCTGAATTTGAATCTTTTATTCTCCAGCCCAAGCACTCTTATAAAACGAAAACCAATGCTAAAAATCTCCTAAAAAATCCCCATGGGAAAAGCACTAGGAAGCATACAGAGGGTAAACCACATATGGGTTAGGCATAGCAAATTCTAAATGGTCACTGCCAATGTTTGGCTGAAGACCAATAGATTCTACAAGCTAACTTGCCATATTGAAATATGGCAGTTTTAGATGCTTACAATGTGTTTGGTTCTGGTAGATCTGTCTGTGAATTTTCTCAAACTGAGAAGTTGAAATGTGTTTTGTAACAACCCTAAGCATGATACTTCAAGCTCGCTGCTATTGACATTCAAATCGTAATTTGTTTCAAATTCTTTTGATCCAGTACAATGTATGTATTATGTTATACTTGCCAACTTTTAGATATATTTTATGTACTGTGATAATACATTACATGACTTGCAGATTTCGTAATTTGGTATGCACTCAAATGTGTCAACCATATGTCAGCTTAAAAGTAGAAGCTGTTAACACATTTCACATATGTCCTCACCAGTTCAAGTTCTGACATTTATCAATTTGTTCAATTGAAATAAGCTTTCCCCACCTATATTTCCTCGTACCCTTTAAAAGTGTTCCCTCTTTTCTAATTCAGTGTACCAATTATTTCAATGTACTTCCACTATTCATAGACCTTTGAAATCCTGAAACTTTTATTTTTCCATAAGAATATAAGATAAAACAAATGGTAAGAGGCGCTAAAACAAGTTCACATCAGAGCTCAATGGAGTACATCCATATATAACTTAAACACCTTCCGATAACTGTTAACATTTATAAAATTGAACAGAACAAAAATTATAAACTTGTGGTGTGATAGGACACATACAATCACTCTTTTATAAATATTTTTGCAGATATCTAAGTTTGAGTTCCAGAAAGCAAGTACTCCAAAAAGCCAAGCCTTTAGATCTGATCACTAGCTCTTCTTCCTTAGACATAATGACAAACAGATGCTGGTGACTCAGAATAAGCATAGTACTTTCTTAGAGGGAATACCAAACAGATTCAGTGGCCTTCAGATGAGCATACATGGCAATCACTATAGACATTGAAAAGGGAAAAAAGAAAACGAAAAATTGTAGCCATCTGAAAAAGTGCTTCAAGAATGGAGAGCTAATGTCTGCCATACAGCTCAAATTTAAAAGTTAACATTGGGTTTTGAGAGATATTTTGAAGAATATGGAAGAACATCAAGAGCATTTTATTTCAAAATGCATAGAAAAAAAATATGTAAGGGTGTTTCAATCAAAGAATCAATGATAAACTATTTTGAAGGTGATTAAGATTAAGAATAAATATAAAATATCAGGGCATCTTGAGGACAATGAAAAATGTTAGCTTTAAAACCCTACGAAGTTCCCTAAAGATGATCGTGTCCCTAAAGAGCCTATGAGTAAACATAATTGATGGCAAATTATAAGGCTATGTAGTATTTTCAGATTGAAAAGGAAAACTTAGGCACCTTGCATCATTGACAAGAAAATGACAAGAACACAATATGCTGAAAAAAATCCATTAGCAGGTTCAAATTACTAATGTTAAAAAAGCACGATAAACATGTAAACATCTTTTTCCAGTTAATAAAACCAGCAAAACAAAATTGCTTGTGAACTTTGAGAAATTAAATTGCTGAGAAAATATTGATGGGATTTGAAATAAAACCCTTATTTATGGCGTAGCTCAAACCATGTGAAAGAACGAGATTCATAGCACTACAACAAAAGTGAATTCAAAGCAGTTACAACTTGGAAATTCCTAACAATGTTTCAGCTGCAATCCGTTCTGTAACAAGAAACACATGATCTAAATAAATTTCTGCATCTTATTTATTAGCTCTATGTGGGCACTGTAGAAACTCTGTAATGCTACTGCTTCTGAAGAATCAGGCAGTTTCTAGGAGCTTTTTGACATCTTTCTGCAAACATAAAGTGCAAATATTAGGCACTGTTTCAAGGCGTGCATCTTACTACCACATCAAATAATTGCAATTCAGAAATAGGTTCTTGGTGTTATTATGATCGACATGCAGCAGAAAGATGAAATCATCATAAGAGAATATGTCTAGAATGCACGGAACTGCAAAAGAGGGATTGTCAAGTACTTCAATATTCAGTGGAGAAGTCTCTGGATCATATCGATCAACCACATTTCCATCTTTGTCCACCAGAAACTTGGTGAAGTTCCACTCAATATCCTCACCCAAAAGGTCACCTTTGCTTGATTTCAAGAACTTATAGATAGGAGCTGTATTATCACCATTGACCTCAACCTAGATCAGAGAAACTGCAATATAAATACTGAAAAATCCAATAAGCATAACAGATAAGCTAGTTAATTACAAGATTGTTTCTTTTATGACAGATGAATTCACATAAATAACAAAATAGGAATGACATGCTGACCTTGTCAAATATTGGAAATTCTGCTTTAAAACGAGTACATGCCACTTCTGCAATCTGCTCATTGTCACCTGGTTCTTGCCCACCAAACTGATTACATGGGAAGGCCAGTATCTCTAGTCCTGCAAAAAGTTGATCAACAAACTGTATATTGTTAAAAGAACATAATGACGAGAAATAAAGGTTTGAAATCCAATTGAAGAGAAATTAAATGTTTAATAGCTATTGATGAACATAATCAGATGTCAACTAATGTCATTAAGTCCTTGATTATGTTTTCAAGACAAAACGATTCCATTTTCTCCTACAGGTTACAGGTCTTCCATCAAAATGCATTTCTAAGGGAAGAATGCATTTCGATGTTTCCAATGGCTTCACTTTTCCTAGCCTTTGTTCAATGATAACTCTCAGGAGACCAAGATGCCCTAGATTGAAGCATAGAAGCCTAGAGCACCTAGAATGATTGATTTCAGATGGCTTTACGGAGCTCACTAAGGAGATACCAGCGCCGAGCTGAAGTTGGTGTATTCAAAAGTGCACGTTTAAAAAAAGGAAGTTAGCATATTAATGGAGAATCACCTTGGTCCTTACACTTTGCATACAGTTCATTCATCTCGTTGTAGTTAGAGGTAGTTAATCCACTGCCAAAACAAAAATTAAATTCTATTCATCATCCATAATTTGAAAATGGGACAATTACATTAAATATCAATGGAGGTGTGGCAGCCACCAACAGAACCATCTCCTAAACTGCCCACAAATGTTATGTTTTCCAGTCCCAAGCATTTTTAAAAAAATAGAATTTCGCCACGATGAAATTAATAGAAAAATACCATTCAGAAGCAACATTGACGATAAGTAGAACTTTGCCCTTGTAAATACTAAGATCCACATTGTTGGCCCTTAAGTCCTGCAATTGAACATTACTGACTTAATGTTAAGAATTGCATATGCAATTTCAACCTCATGGCTACACAAAATATGATAGCAAATTTTAATCTGATGGTATAAGGTGGAATCTGAAAGTACCTTGACTGTAAAATCATGGACGTTGGCTTGCCCTTCTGATGAACTGCCACCCATGGTAGAAAAATTGGGACTTGAGGAAAATAGAGGACCCAGATGGGAATGGCAAATTTTCCTTACTGGTTATTCCTGAATTGATCGGGAAGCTAACACCCTTTAGATGGATTAGTCTTCCACTTAGCTATAGCGTAGAAGTTATGAGATCTACTGAAATTGTTTACGGGTTTATATAGAAGAACAGTGAGAGCTTTTGGTACATTAATAAAATGTGAAAGGGTATAGGAGCGGCACGTTACAGTCGTAGGAAGCATCGATTCTTGCCATCAATTATTGAAAATTTAAACCTGTACAACGTCGGATTTGGATTTGGGGTCACGGAGATTCCAAGTTTTTCTGACCTTTTGTGGTATGAAATTTTATGTAGCCCAATCAAACTCCCCAAGGTTGGCAGCCGAATGATACCATTCAGAATATGGAGGATGGCTTTGATGGGTGGTCAATGGTTTGTAAGATGCTAAGTTACTGTGTAGTCCTCCTACATTTATTTGTAGTTGTCAATATAATAAATTTATACAATATTGTAACTAGATAATATTGTAACCAGATAAGTTGCCTTGTTGTTATCAATTAATTAATAGTATTTAGGTGTTTTTAAATAAATGAGAAAAAATTAGTATATAGAAATTAATGTTGAAAATTAAAATATAATGTTATGAAGGGTGAATAACACACATTTAAAAAAAAAAATGATAGATCTACAATCAAATCAAGTCTTAGGATTGAGTGTATAAAGAAAAGAAATAAGATTTGTGTTATGTGTAAACTCTAACAAAAAATATGGCACATACATTCCTACTTGTGTATAATGAAAGGAAGCATGATGCACATAAACACTTCTAACACTAAATTTTTAAGGAAGTGTTGTGCAAATGTTAATCTTTTAACAATTACAAAAAGAAGAAACACATAAACTTAAAATAAATAATATATCATAACACAGGTGTATGTGGGGAAAACCCTTTCGAGAGGAAAACTCCACTCTTTAAAGCAACCCAATGTATTATTTAGTAAACAACACAATTAAAATACATGTGTACTCTAGTAAGCCTTTGCAAGAGTACCATCAACTAAAAAATTAAAGGAATTCTAGACTTAGCTTTAAAATATCTGCAAAACTCTCACATAATCTCCATCTCAAGCATCTAATTTATAAGAGATACAATACATGAAATCATCAAATGGTAATTAAAAAACCATGAACTAAAACTAGCACACAGATCCTTCAACATGTCATAATCTCATTATAATCCACTCACCTTGAATTGAGTGTTTTAATTTGGTTAAATTATCTCGACCAAAGATGTTTTATGATGTGCCATAAAAAACGTCATAAATTGGTCAACAAGTGTAACTTCCCCTTAAAATTCTTCTATGTGTCCAACACACTTTTATATATCCAAATATAGAATGCCCAACTTTTGGAGGCCATTGCTTTTAATCTAGGAGGTCAATTAGACCTCTTTTAAAATTGTGGAGGTTGAAGAAACCTATGTAATAAGAACTCTAGAGGAAATGCCAAAAACCATAATATTTGTTTTGGCCAAAAGCTAACTTTATAGCCGAGAAGTTGAGTTCTATTTTATAGCTCGAAAATAACATGTTTTGTAATTTTTATTGATAGGAGCAAAGTTTAGACGCCTTTTCCTAACATATAAAAGTATAACCTAGCCAAAGTGAGTCAAAGCAAAAGGGGAAATGTCATGATTATGAATTTTGGTGTAGTGCAATTTTTCACTAAGGACTCTCTACATTTGTGATAGGTTGCATAATCTACAAGGGGTGTAAACCTTGCATTACCACATGTTCCTTAAGGACATGTACAAGCTAAAAGCACTATTTTTCTTATATTGGGTTATCATCTCCCTTTAATAATTCTTTATATCTAGTGATAGTGATAGTTTAAATATTTTTACTCTTGTATACATGATAGAAGTGTTTTTGTTAGGATAAGGTGTCATCAACCTTGTAAATCATATTTCATTGTATTAATGTACCAATTATATGTTTTAGATACATTCATAATGAAGGGGTTAAGGGGCTATTATAATTTAATTATTCCTTGTGTATATAATTTCCTATCCCCTCATGTGGATGCCTATGAAGAGGGTGATAAAAGACTAAATAATAAAGTAAAAGGTGACTATTAAACTTCTCAATTCTGGTGCCTAGGAAAGATAGTTAAAGGAGGGAAATTTAATTTTTTTTAAAATTCCAACGAGGAAAAAAAAATGACAAGGCATGGAGAATCGAAGAGGAAAATTTTGGCACCAATTTTGGGCCCTTAAAGCTTCTCTACAACTCTATATGTTGGTGTTCTTGGATGGTGTATGGGTAGTGTTTTTATAGGTACATAGAAGGTGCTAAAATTGGGATTAAAATGAAGATTATTGTATATGTCTTTTGTATTTGAAGATTAATACAATCTTGGCCTCTTTCCTATGGAGTTTTTTTTCCCTTAAAGGTTTTCTCCATGTAATTACTGGGCTATGTGTTGATTCCATGTGGTTTTTTAATTTTTTATATGGTTAAATTTTGTCATAACATCCATTAATGGTATTCTACAATTAAAGTCTTCTAGATGAATGGTTTTTCTTTGTTCGTAAGGGTTCAGTTTCATATTTGTAATTAGATTTTAAGATTTTTATTTGTGATATTCACCTTTATTCTTAACATTTGGTATTAGATTTTGGCTAGTTATGGTTCCTATAGGTGGAAGGGGAAGGATTTTTATACTACAATTGAATTTATGGTAATTTTGTTTCATATATTCATTGGTGGTCTAGTCATGGCTATATCAATTTTGTAGTTAGACTTGGAGAAATTCAATGGTACCAACTATGAGTTATGGAAAGCAAAATTGGAGGACCTACTAGAGGAGAGATATCAATGGATGAACATTACAAATGAAAAGAAGCAACTACAGTCAATCAAGATGAATGAGAGAAAATAGACAAGAAGGCTTGGGGCACAATTTGGTAAAGCCTCACAAATTCCATTCTCCTAAATGTATTAGAAGAGAAGACTACATATTCCTTTTAGAAAAGGTTGGGTGAGATATATCAGGCTAAAAATTTGGTAAATAGGTTTTATCTAAAAGGAAAAAAAGTTGGGTGAGATATATCAGGATGAAATTTTGGTAAATCTAGGCTTTATCTAGAAGGAAAAACATTTTTCTCTCAAGATGAAAGAAGGGGACTCAATAGCGAAGCATTTGAATTCTTTCAATTTGATTTTGAGTCAACTTGCATCTATAGATAAAAATTGATGAAGAGGATAAGCATATCATGTTGCTTTGTTCTTTATCTCATTCATGGGAGAATATGAGTCTTGCACTTAGGGATAATTTGACAAATCATCCCAAGATGGACAAGATCATTGCTACTTTATTTTCAAAAAAATGACAAAGAAATCCAATTTGGATGCTAGAAAGGACGATCTTTTTATTAGGGGACGACCTAAAGAAAGAGGGCCAAAGGGGGATAGTATGGGTTTTAAAGACAAATCCAAAGGTCATTCTAAAACTCTTGGAAAGAAAAAAGTAAGATGTTGGAATTGTGGAAAGAGGGAATATGAAGAAAGAGTGCAAAATAAGAAAAAAGAATTGGGACTCTTCCAACTTAGAAAAATCAAATTTAGGTTATGAGACTTTAACCATTTCATGCAATAATATTTTGAATGAAAATTGATTAATTGACTTAGGATGTTTATACCATATGACTTCACATAAGGAGTGGATCTCTTTGTATTAGGCATATGATAGCATAGAGGTTTACCTTGATAATAGTTCACATCCAATTATTGGCCAAGGAAAGGTAAAGTTGCGCTTTAGTGATGGGAGAATAAAAACACTCCTTGATGTCTTTCGTATTCCTTGATTAGCAAAAAAATAGTTTTAATTTTAAAATTAAATGATTTAGGAATGAAAGTGGCATTTGGTAAAGATGGTTGCAGGTTAGTGATGAGGAATTTGGTGGTAATGAAGGGGTCAAGGATAGGGACTCTATTTAGGATAAATGACTCTACAATTTGTAAGTCCTCTTATGTAACTGAAAATTTTGAACACACTTGTATTTTGTGGCATCATAGGATGGAACACATTTTTAAAAAAGGCTTACAAACCTCGATGAATAAAAAATTGGTTGATAGTTTATCTTATTCTGATGAGTATATTGACTTTTGTGAGAATTGTATGTTTGGCAAACATAATAGGTCATCATTTCCTAATAAAAAATATAAAGCAATGATAAAATAAGAAATCATTCATTTGAATGTGTTTGGTCTAGTAGATGTTGGTAAATATCAGTATTATGTAATCTTTGTTGGTGTAAATAGTGAATTTATCAAATTAGTTATCTTTCAGTCTACCTTGGAGAGTCCTATTCACACTAGTTAAATCTCCATTTAGGGAATTTTAGAGTTTCGTTTCATTTCATGTAGTTGAGACATGTGTCCTCATCACTTGAGACACTTATTACATGCACACTAGCCACTTGCTAGCCCACTTGTCAAGTGAGCTCACAAATGTTGCATCGTTTGAGGGGTAGTCAAAGTTTCACTTTTA
>VDFB02058242.1:506053740-506080127 GCA_007258455.2 Sequoia sempervirens
GACTAGGGTTGTTAGTTTCTTGGAATTTTTGATGGAATTTAGTAGCTCACACTGGTCAATGGGGTGATTTTTGTCACACACTTGAAAAATGTCAATCTTATCAACTTTGTCCAAGGGACATTCTCTTAGCAAATGTTTGTTTCGGCACCAAGGGAAATAGATAGATAAGGTCTCAAAGTTTTGTGTTTTAGCCTGTATGTCATCTAAAATGGTGTTTAACTAGATGAGAATGTCAGTCTTGAAGTTGGAAAGTTCTTCACAAAGTTTGCTAATGTCACTGGATCCTCTATAAAGGGTGGACTTCCTAATTCCTCCTCAAGTTTGACAGAAGTTCCAACATAACTTTGTAATCCCTTCTGATCTTAGTTGGGACACATCTCCTTTTCCCATTAAATCTAAACTCCTCTAAGCTTCATCATTGAGACCTTTGAGAAATAAGGTCTTCAAAATATCAAGACTTATAACTTCTCCACCACAACATTTGGATAAGAAGATAAACCTATCTAGGTAATCCTCTAAACTTTCATCCTCATTTTGCCTTATTTTAAATAGTTCTTCTTTCCTATCACTTACCCTACAGTAACTTTGGTATTTCTCCAAAAAGATAGACTCCATTTCATCCCAGGAGGTTATCGAACTAGAAGCTAACCCCATAAACTAGTGCATAGTTGAGTCTTTCACAGTGGAAGGGAAAAGCTTTAGTTTCTTATTATCAGTCTTGTAGTCATATGTCTGACACAAGACTTTGAATTCAAATAGAAACTGATCAAGGTCCTCAGTAGACAAACCTCGAAAGGTTGGAAAGAAGGCCAGTGAGATATTTTTCATTGTCATATCATCATTTGCATCAATCACGATAGGATAAGTGAATGTGCATGGTGGAGGGTTATCGTTATTGTTATTATTGGTGGCATTTCTATGGTCACCCATGATGTTGAAGAAAATATGATTTTCGTCCGAAGTTCACTCAGTTGGGTGCAGTTCAGGAGTTTGTAAAGGAATATGCTCCTCTTCAACTATAGGTTCTCTTTCTGGAGTATATGGGAAGGTCTCAGGTTGACCTTGTTCGGTCAATTCCTCCATAAGTTCTTGATCTAAGTTGCCTTCCTCCCTACTTCTTGTTGGTACATCAATTGGGGAGGGTTTTGGGTACGAATCTTCCATGGGGGCTTTGTTTCCTAACCATGCAGAGAAGAATCCAAAGAGATATTCTTATCCCTAAAAGAGGTATTCAAGATATCTTCTACTAACACTAGAAAAAGGTAGTTCCCCAACAACGGTGCCAAAAAGTGACAGGCTTTCGTTAGGTCCTAACACTTTAGTGAATAATCACATCATTATATCGATCGGGCAGTGTCCAAAGGCTATTTGCAATAGAATACATCTCAACTTCTCTCTCAGGTTTCCTAAATACTAACCTACTGAATAAAATTTCTATGCTAAGGGGCCTCTAATCTTGAAATCAGTAAATCATCTATCTAGAAAGCAGGAAAATGAATCAAACCAAGAAACAAAAAACTAAGAATCTGAAAAGCATTACCACTAAACTAGAAAGCATGGAAACAATTAATCTAAAGAATGCATAAATTATTGAAGAAGTAAAACATGTAAAGAAATTAGGGAATATTTATCTAATGTAAAAGATAACAAGCCAACTGCTAATCATAAAACAATTTAACAGAATCAATTGAAGAAAGGTACTCTAGACATTCAAATGTTAAGCTCAAAAACTACGGACTTAGTTGCAACCTGGAGGCTTGACACTAACAACATAACATATACTCATGAAAGTGAAATGCAATTCAACTATTATCTACTAAAAGGAAATGCAAAATAAGACATAGAATACTTATCTATCTATCTATAACCCTCGATTGGCCAACTCTTAGGTGTGTCTACAGCTACCTTAGATCACATGCACTCAGAATTCTCTAAGCTACTTCATTCCAAAGACACGTCCATATTACACAGTAATTCAAAGACTGGCGGGAAAACTCATATTTATATGGTAGTTTTTACTTAGAAGACAAATTTTCAGCATAATGATAATCTTCTTCTCTATTCGTTATTTGTAACAGCTACATATTTATATGAAAGATGACTAACAAAAATCCTATTTTCCAGTCGATAGAGTCTTTTTAACAGATTGCCAATAGTAGAGGGACTTTAAAGCCCATGATATACAATATTAAAGAGGCTGCTATGAGCCATAAAGTTTTTGAAACTAAAAAATAACAGAATTATAAAGACCCGGCCCAAAACATATGCTCCTAGAATTTTGGTGCCCGCTTGCTTGTTTTCAAAAGTATGAAGATCCGTGTTCATTTCCTTTTTTCCTGGAATGGTGATTGGAAGTGGAGTTGACCCAGGCGAAATACTCAAGACTAGACCATTAAATCAACATAAGTTAGTTTAATTCGATCAACTTCAAGAAATAAATTTTGCACACTTATTCATAGAAAGAGAGCAATTATTTTTCCTAAAAGTAATCAATTGGCGGGGTAATTTGGGTTGAAGTGTTTAGATTTGCATATTGAGCCCATTATGTTGATGAGGTTATTTTTTACCTCATCACCTAGGTCAATAATAAAGTTGTGCTACCATCTCTTGTTCAATTGGTTATTCTTGTGGATTTTTTTAACTTGATGTTTTTCCTATATTTGGTAATAAGGGCTTTTTGTATCTTGACATTCCCATGAAGTAGGTCATTTAGTGCTCCATTTTCTTCTTTTATTTCAAGTGTGTAATGATCATTAAGTTGAGATGAGTGAATGTGATTGTGGAAGGGTTGTGATTAAGTGGGATGTCTCTCTATTGCAAGTATGTTGTTATGTTGAGATGTGATGTGTGGATGGATGATTATATAATATCCTTTTAAACTATAGTCAAGATCTTAAGATGATGTTCACTCTATTTTGATTTCATTACTTGAGATAGGATAAATTATCAAGTGAAGGGGTGTGGATGAAAAATATACCTTTATCTCAAGGTGAAAAAGTTTGGTTAATGGATTATTATCTTGAGATAGGATAAGTTATCAAGAAAGAATTATAAGATGTGTTACTTAGGATTTAAGATCTTGATTTAATTTGTCAAGGTTGGATTTGTGATACTTGATGGTGCAATATTGATTTTAATGGTATGTGTTAGGATAGGGGATGTTTAAACTTAGTTTTTGATAAGGGAGGTATGATGTTTGTGTTGATAAGTGTTGTTGGAGGTGAAAGATGGACTCATTATGGTTAGAGTACAATATGATACATGGTTCTCGCTTATTGTTTTGGAATCAAGGGAGAAATACATATGTTGTGGACCCAAAATTTAGCTCTTTGGATTTTGTATATGGATAAATCCACCAAACCATAGAGTGGATTCACTAATATAGGAACATGATCATTAATCTAAAGTTTGAATTTTTTTGATGTTGATGAAGAACATATACATTCAAGAACATAAAAAATCAGTTAGAATCACTGAAGTAGTGTTTGAAAAACTTTTGATGATTTTAGTGTGAGTTAACTCAAGGTAAACAAATCCACCAAACAGCAAAGAAGATTCGTTGATTTAGGTACAAGATCTCTCATCCAAAGTTTGAAGTATTTTAGTACTAATAGAGGTCAATTACACAAGAAAAAATAGACCCGCTAAAGCATAGGGAAAATCTGTCGAACCTAGGTCTAGACCACTAAAATATAGTTTACTTTTTTTGGGGGTGATTTGATAGTACTGGCGTATTTGTCGAGCATAGTGGATTCACTAGTTTAGGATCAAAACCACAGTTTGAAAATTTTGGAATATGACTAGGTTGAAAACCTAAGCATACCGAGTCCACCAAAACATAGAGCGGGTTTGCCGAAGAGCTAATAGATTTTCGAAAACTCTCTTTTGAAAACCTAAGTGTTCTCGGGCTTACCAAAACTGTTAAAACACATAGCGGATTTGTTGATTGGTGAACTTTTGGAAAAATGAACTAAACATAGCTCACACAAGAATACACTAGGTTGGACAATTTTTGGATTTTAGGATGAAGATATTAACTAGTTCAACACATAAAAGGCATGCCAAACATGCTCACATGCCCTATGATTATTGGGATAGGAGTGTTTTTGGTAGTATTGGCCCACAATATAAATTAATCTATTAATACCATCTACCTATGAGTGTATAGCTAGGGATCATTTTCCCATAGAAAAGTGCAGATCCCTTATTAAAGGTCGCTAAAAGTGTTATCTTGGTTAGCTCTATCTCACCACGTGGAGTTACATCGTGGGTAACTTTGGTACCATACTAGGAAATAATTGAATGTCTTAGATTACTATGTTCAAGTCACTAGGATAATTAATGAACTAGGCACCTATCTACAAATGCTTGAGCTAGGAGGGTCTCTTTCAGACTCTTCACCACCAAGTTTTGGTGGACCGAGGGTCTCGAGGCTTCGAAAAACATGATGATGTCTCACTCTTGAGATAAAAGTTTTGCTATCCCCCCTTTGTATACCCCATCATAAAACATGGTTGACATTGTCCCTTGGGGTGATGAAATACCCAAGTAGGCCTCCTCAAAATCACTCAAAACACAAGAAGAGAGAATACACATAGCTAGTGCTCTTGGGTTTGCCACAAAAATGTTAGTGTAGAGTTTTTATTTTCCTAGTGGAATATTTAGTTTCCCTTAGTTATAGGTTTTTCCTACACATTTATTAAGCTTTTTTAGGATAATAAAGTCAATTAATCATTTGATAGCTTTAAGATAAAGTGATGATTTATTTCCACCCTTTAAAGGTGGAGCATTCACTTTTTCATTGATCACTTTATTTAATGTTGGTGGTTATTGGTGGTCAATTCTCATTGGTTGATTTTCCACCTCCATACTCTCCTTAGTTTTGTATAAACTCACTACCTAGCTTGTATTTTCTATCTTGGAAGCTCTTAATGCAATTCTATCATCTAAACATGCAATTTGATAAGAAAACAAACTTTGAAATATATAGAAAATGGTCGTGTTGTACTATTTTGACAACGTTTTTGCAAGATTGAATTATTATATGCAAAAATTAATAGATGCCTAGATGGTTTTTTGTTTTATTAAGATAAATTGGGAAGGGCCTGAACCCAATACAAAATAACCATCAAGGCAAGTAGGATAACTCTCACCAAGGTGAGACTTAAAGAACCAAACAAAGAACATTAATGCTTTTGGTTAGAGCAAGGAATCAAAAATAAATGAGAACAAGGGTATCGACCATATACGAAAGACTTAGCCAAAAATTCTAAAGAAGGAGAAAAGGAAGAGGCAAAGGAGGAACCTTTATGCCTTCTATGAATGGCAATCTAAATGATACTATCATTGACACACGGATCGCAAGCGAAAACGTGAGACTCCCCCATAGGAATACCAACATCACACAAGGGGGGAATAGGAGGAAAACTAGGAGATAAAAAATCACTAACCACAATAATTTTGAGGTAGACCAAAGGCATCCAACGGATCGAAAGAAGCATAAAAAGGAGGAGAGACACCAGCAAGGACCTCAGGATGAACCAAATTCATGCTAGAGGAAGGAAGGTTTAGAAATAAGGGAGGATTCCTCAAGAGAGGAAGAAGCATGAACAATCAAGAGATCATCATTAGCATCCTTCCACCAAGTAGTTATGCTCTTGTGACACAGGAGAGAGCAAACCAAAACTAGGTGACTAGTAGTAAAAAAAAAAAATGACACCTAAATGTTAGGTCCTCATAATCGAGCAATTGTGAGAAGGGTCAATCACCAACCAATGGAACCACATCTTCTTATAGAGGCAAAAAGATAAATATCCACCAAAATCCAAGAAAAGGTGGAATGGCCCATAAAATAAATTGAATCATCAACCTCCAAAAAATGATCAATAGAGTTTCCAATGGCCTCATAACAAATCTCGTCCCAAACTTGGAGGGGGAGATTCAAGAGTCTAACCCACATCAAACACATAATATAAGTAGTTTTAGGGTTGAAGGAAGAAGTCCAAGGTTTGAGCAAAAGAGAGTGCTCTCCTCAAGCCCAAAGATGACCTAGCAATGAGCAACATTTCTCAATAGAAGCAAAGGTAGCAGCAAAAAAACTTAGCACAAGGGAAGAGCTCAATCTTACCAGCCACTACAGTCCTCTAAGAATCCAAAACCCATTTATGCATGTTGAGAAGGGAGGGTCAGAGGTTGGGGAGATGACACACCAAACCTTGCCTCTTGTAGAAATCCTTATTCCCAAAAACATCCTCCCCACAAACTGCCATTGAGGAACATTTGGAACAAGGGAGAGGGCACACCTAAGGAGAGTGGGTAGAACTAGAAGTGGCTGCCAAATAGTAAGAATGAACCCTTGTAGAAGTTGCAAGAATGAGAGGAGGAACAAAGGAAAAATGACTACAACAAGAGGCCCATGTATAGAAGTTTGAGGAGGCCAATGATAAGAAAATGAACCAAATACTCCTCCAACGATGAAACCAAGGAGAATACAAGAGGTGAATCAACACGGGGGAAAACATGAGAGGGAAAAGGGGTGTGGTCAGTAGAAAACCCTAAAGAAGGCACCAAAGGATCATGTGCAAGTGGGAAACCACCCAAGGATGTTAGCTCCATCAAGGGAACCAAATCGCAACCCCCCAAAAACACCTTCATAGAAGCCACAAGATGCACATGCACATGTGAAATTTGAGTGAGAGCAGGAATTGGAAAAAACACGATATCCTTGATCACTTAGAAGTCTTCTTGAAACCAAATATGTTATTTGAAATATGATTAATACATTAGCCACTTCAAATGGTGTTTTGTTGCTATGAACAAAACCCAAAAATTGTTTTTATATTTTATGTGTAAAAGATGAAAATTTGATGCAAAAATAAAACTTAAATAAAAGATAGCTACCAAAGTATGCATGCACTAGTGTTTTGAAATGATAACTCACAAAAAAAAAACAAATCCGAACTCAAAATCTCAAAATGGCTTTATAACGCTCCAATGATAGGGTTATGTGCTAGAGTCACTTTGATGCGGGAAGGAGACATGTAAAATTGGACAAACAATTGGTATACAATAAGCCAAGAAAGTTGAGAAATCTTTACAAAAGAAAAACCAACACCTTCAACCAAAACTAGCTCTGATACCATGTTAGGATTAGCCAAAATTAGAATGCACAACATAAAATTTTACAAGAAAAACCAAATTAACACCATAGAAATGTCTATCATATATAAATGAGAGTGTGTAAAATGTACATATGGCGACCTTGTTTATATATAGGAAAGGATGAGAAGGTTAAAAGGTAAAAGTGAAACTTTGACTACCCCTCAAACGATGCAACATTTGTGAGCTCACTTGACAAGTGGGCTAGCAAGTGGCTAGTGTGCATGTAATAAGTGTCTCAAGTGATGAGGACACATGTCTCAACTACATGAAATGAAACGAAACTCTAAAATTCCCTAAATGGAGATTTAACTAGTGTGAATAGGACTCTCCAAGGTAGACTGAAAGATAACTAATTTGATAAATTCACTATTTACACCAACAAAGATTACATAATACTGATATTTACCAACATCTACTAGACCAAACACATTCAAATGAATGATTTCTTATTTTATCATTGCTTTATATTTTTTATTAGGAAATGATGACCTATTATGTTTGCCAAACATACAATTCTCACAAAAGTCAATATACTCATCAGAATAAGATAAACTATCAACCAATTTTTTATTCATCGAGGTTTGTAAGCCTTTTTTAAAAATGTGTTCCATCCTATGATGCCACAAAATACAAGTGTGTTCAAAATTTTCAGTTACATAAGAGGACTTACAAATTGTAGAGTCATTTATCCTAAATAGAGTCCCTATCCTTGACCCCTTCATTACCACCAAATTCCTCATCACTAACCTGCAACCATCTTTACCAAATGCCACTTTCATTCCTAAATCATTTAATTTTAAAATTAAAACTATTTTTTTGCTAATCAAGGAATACGAAAGACATCAAGGAGTGTTTTTATTCTCCCATCACTAAAGCGCAACTTTACCTTTCCTTGGCCAATAATTGGATGTGAACTATTATCAAGGTAAACCTCTATGCTATCATATGCCTAATACAAAGAGATCCACTCCTTATGTGAAGTCATATGGTATAAACATCCTAAGTCAATTAATCAATTTTCATTCAAAATATTATTGCATGAAATGGTTAAAGTCTCATAACCTAAATTTGATTTTTCTAAGTTGGAAGAGTCCCAATTCTTTTTTCTTATTTTGCACTCTTTCTTCATATTCCCTCTTTCCACAATTCCAACATCTTACTTTTTTCTTTCCAAGAGTTTTAGAATGACCTTTGGATTTGTCTTTAAAACCCATACTATCCCCCTTTGGCCCTCTTTCTTTAGGTCGTCCCCTAATAAAAAGATCGTCCTTTCTAGCATCCAAATTGGATTTCTTTGTCATTTTTTTGAAAATAAAGTAGCAATGATCTTGTCCATCTTGGGATGATTTGTCAAATTATCCCTAAGTGCAAGACTCATATTCTCCCATGAATGAGATAAAGAACAAAGCAACATGATATGCTTATCCTCTTCATCAATTTTTATCTATAGATGCAAGTTGACTCAAAATCAAATTGAAAGAATTCAAATGCTTCGCTATTGAGTCCCCTTCTTTCATCTTGAGAGAAAAATGTTTTTCCTTCTAGATAAAGCCTAGATTTACCAAAATTTCATCCTGATATATCTCACCCAACTTTTTTTCCTTTTAGATAAAACCTATTTACCAAATTTTTAGCCTGATATATCTCACCCAACCTTTTCTAAAAGGAATATGTAGTCTTCTCTTCTAATACATTTAGGAGAATGGAATTTGTGAGGCTTTACCAAATTGTGCCCCAAGCCTTCTTGTCTATTTTCTCTCATTCATCTTGATTGACTGTAGTTGCTTCTTTTCATTTGTAATGTTCATCCATTGATATCTCTCCTCTAGTAGGTCCTCCAATTTTGCTTTCCATAACTCATAGTTGGTACCATTGAATTTCTCCAAGTCTAACTACAAAATTGATATAGCCATGACTAGACCACCAATGAATATATGAAACAAAATTACCATAAATTCAATTGTAGTATAAAAATCCTTCCCCTTCCACCTATAGGAACCATAACTAGCCAAAATCTAATACCAAATGTTAAGAATAAAGGTGAATATCACAAATAAAAATCTTAAAATCTAATTACAAATATGAAACTGAACCCTTACGAACAAAGAAAAACCATTCATCTAGAAGACTTTAATTGTAGAATACCATTAATGGATGTTATGACAAAATTTAACCATATAAAAAATTAAAAAACCACATGGAATCAACACATAGCCCAGTAATTACATGGAGAAAACCTTTAAGGGAAAAAAAACTCCATAGGAAAGAGGCCAAGATTGTATTAATCTTCAAATACAAAAGACATATACAATAATCTTCATTTTAATCCCAATTTTAGCACCTTCTATGTACCTATAAAAACACTACCCATACACCATCCAAGAACACCAACATATAGAGTTGTAGAGAAGCTTTAAGGGCCCAAAATTGGTGCCAAAATTTTCCTCTTCGATTCTCCATGCCTTGTCATTTTTTTTTCCTCGTTGGAATTTTAAAAAAAATTAAATTTCCCTCCTTTAACTATCTTTCCTAGGCACCAGAATTGAGAAGTTTAATAGTCACCTTTTACTTTATTATTTAGTCTTTTATCACCCTCTTCATAGGCATCCACATGAGGGGATAGGAAATTATATACACAAGGAATAATTAAATTATAATAGCCCCTTAACCCCTTCATTATGAATGTATCTAAAACATATAATTGGTACATTAATACAATGAAATATGATTTACAAGGTTGATGACACCTTATCCTAACAAAAACACTTCTATCATGTATACAAGAGTAAAAATATTTAAACTATCACTATCACTAGATATAAAGAATTATTAAAGGGAGATGATAACCCAATATAAGAAAAATAGTGCTTTTAGCTTGTACATGTCCTTAAGGAACATGTGGTAATGCAAGGTTTACACCCCTTGTAGATTATGCAACCTATCACAAATGTAGAGAGTCCTTAGTGAAAAATTGCACTACACCAAAATTCATAATCATGACATTTCCCCTTTTGCTTTGACTCACTTTGGCTAGGTTATACTTTTATATGTTAGGAAAAGGCGTCTAAACTTTGCTCCTATCAATAAAAATTACAAAACATGTTATTTTCGAGCTATAAAATAGAACTCAACTTCTCGGCTATAAAGTTAGCTTTTGGCCAAAACAAATATTATGGTTTTTGGCATTTCCTCTAGAGTTCTTATTACATAGGTTTCTTCAACCTCCACAATTTTAAAAGAGGTCTAATTGACCTCCTAGATTAAAAGCAATGGCCTCCAAAAGTTGGGCATTCTATATTTGGATATATAAAAGTGTGTTGGACACATAGAAGAATTTTAAGGGGAAGTTACACTTGTTGACCAATTTATGACGTTTTTTATGGCACATCATAAAACATCTTTGGTCGAGATAATTTAACCAAATTAAAACACTCAATTCAAGGTGAGTGGATTATAATGAGATTATGACATGTTGAAGGATCTGTGTGCTAGTTTTAGTTCATGGTTTTTTAATTACCATTTGATGATTTCATGTATTGTATCTCTTATAAATTAGATGCTTGAGATGGAGATTATGTGAGAGTTTTGCAGATATTTTAAAGCTAAGTCTAGAATTCCTTTAATTTTTTAGTTGATGGTACTCTTGCAAAGGCTTACTAGAGTACACATGTATTTTAATTGTGTTGTTTACTAAATAATACATTGGGTTGCTTTAAAGAGTGGAGTTTTCCTCTCGAAAGGGTTTTCCCCACATACACCTGTGTTATGATATATTATTTATTTTAAGTTTATGTGTTTCTTCTTTTTGTAATTGTTAAAAGATTAACATTTGCACAACACTTCCTTAAAAATTTAGTGTTAGAAGTGTTTATGTGCATCATGCTTCCTTTCATTATACACAAGTAGGAATGTATGTGCCATATTTTTTGTTAGAGTTTACACATAACACAAATCTTATTTCTTTTCTTTATACACTCAATCCTAAGACTTAATGTGTGTTATTCACCCTTCATAACATTATATTTTAATTTTCAACATTAATTTCTATATACTAATTTTTTCTCATTTATTTAAAAACACCTAAATACTATTAATTAATTGATAACAACAAGGCAACTTATCTGGTTACAATATTATCTAGTTACAATATTGTATAAATTTATTATATTGACAACTACAAATAAATGTAGGAGGACTACACAGTAACTTAGCATCTTACAAACCATTGACCACCCATCAAAGCCATCCTCCATATTCTGAATGGTATCATTCGGCTGCCAACCTTGGGGAGTTTGATTGGGCTACATAAAATTTCATACCACAAAAGGTCAGAAAAACTTGGAATCTCCGTGACCCCAAATCCAAATCCGACGTTGTACAGGTTTAAATTTTCAATAATTGATGGCAAGAATCGATGCTTCCTACGACTGTAACGTGCCGCTCCTATACCCTTTCACATTTTATTAATGTACCAAAAGCTCTCACTGTTCTTCTATATAAACCCGTAAACAATTTCAGTAGATCTCATAACTTCTACGCTATAGCTAAGTGGAAGACTAATCCATCTAAAGGGTGTTAGCTTCCCGATCAATTCAGGAATAACCAGTAAGGAAAATTTGCCATTCCCATCTGGGTCCTCTATTTTCCTCAAGTCCCAATTTTTCTACCATGGGTGGCAGTTCATCAGAAGGGCAAGCCAACGTCCATGATTTTACAGTCAAGGTACTTTCAGATTCCACCTTATACCATCAGATTAAAATTTGCTATCATATTTTGTGTAGCCATGAGGTTGAAATTGCATATGCAATTCTTAACATTAAGTCAGTAATGTTCAATTGCAGGACTTAAGGGCCAACAATGTGGATCTTAGTATTTACAAGGGCAAAGTTCTACTTATCGTCAATGTTGCTTCTGAATGGTATTTTTCTATTAATTTCATCGTGGCGAAATTCTATTTTTTTAAAAATGCTTGGGACTGGAAAACATAACATTTGTGGGCAGTTTAGGAGATGGTTCTGTTGGTGGCTGCCACACCTCCATTGATATTTAATGTAATTGTCCCATTTTCAAATTATGGATGATGAATAGAATTTAATTTTTGTTTTGGCAGTGGATTAACTACCTCTAACTACAACGAGATGAATGAACTGTATGCAAAGTGTAAGGACCAAGGTGATTCTCCATTAATATGCTAACTTCCTTTTTTTAAACGTGCACTTTTGAATACACCAACTTCAGCTCGGCGCTGGTATCTCCTTAGTGAGCTCCGTAAAGCCATCTGAAATCAATCATTCTAGGTGCTCTAGGCTTCTATGCTTCAATCTAGGGCATCTTGGTCTCCTGAGAGTTATCATTGAACAAAGGCTAGGAAAAGTGAAGCCATTGGAAACATCGAAATGCATTCTTCCCTTAGAAATGCATTTTGATGGAAGACCTGTAACCTGTAGGAGAAAATGGAATCGTTTTGTCTTGAAAACATAATCAAGGACTTAATGACATTAGTTGACATCTGATTATGTTCATCAATAGCTATTAAACATTTAATTTCTCTTCAATTGGATTTCAAACCTTTATTTCTCGTCATTATGTTCTTTTAACAATATACAGTTTGTTGATCAACTTTTTGCAGGACTAGAGATACTGGCCTTCCCATGTAATCAGTTTGGTGGGCAAGAACCAGGTGACAATGAGCAGATTGCAGAAGTGGCATGTACTCGTTTTAAAGCAGAATTTCCAATATTTGACAAGGTCAGCATGTCATTCCTATTTTGTTATTTATGTGAATTCATCTGTCATAAAAGAAACAATCTTGTAATTAACTAGCTTATCTGTTATGCTTATTGGATTTTTCAGTATTTATATTGCAGTTTCTCTGATCTAGGTTGAGGTCAATGGTGATAATACAGCTCCTATCTATAAGTTCTTGAAATCAAGCAAAGGTGACCTTTTGGGTGAGGATATTGAGTGGAACTTCACCAAGTTTCTGGTGGACAAAGATGGAAATGTGGTTGATCGATATGATCCAGAGACTTCTCCACTGAATATTGAAGTACTTGACAATCCCTCTTTTGCAGTTCCGTGCATTCTAGACATATTCTCTTATGATGATTTCATCTTTCTGCTGCATGTCGATCATAATAACACCAAGAACCTATTTCTGAATTGCAATTATTTGATGTGGTAGTAAGATGCACGCCTTGAAACAGTGCCTAATATTTGCACTTTATGTTTGCAGAAAGATGTCAAAAAGCTCCTAGAAACTGCCTGATTCTTCAGAAGCAGTAGCATTACAGAGTTTCTACAGTGCCCACATAGAGCTAATAAATAAGATGCAGAAATTTATTTAGATCATGTGTTTCTTGTTACAGAACGGATTGCAGCTGAAACATTGTTAGGAATTTCCAAGTTGTAACTGCTTTGAATTCACTTTTGTTGTAGTGCTATGAATCTCGTTCTTTCACATGGTTTGAGCTACGCCATAAATAAGGGTTTTATTTCAAATCCCATCAATATTTTCTCAGCAATTTAATTTCTCAAAGTTCACAAGCAATTTTGTTTTGCTGGTTTTATTAACTGGAAAAAGATGTTTACATGTTTATCGTGCTTTTTTAACATTAGTAATTTGAACCTGCTAATGGATTTTTTTCAGCATATTGTGTTCTTGTCATTTTCTTGTCAATGATGCAAGGTGCCTAAGTTTTCCTTTTCAATCTGAAAATACTACATAGCCTTATAATTTGCCATCAATTATGTTTACTCATAGGCTCTTTAGGGACACGATCATCTTTAGGGAACTTCGTAGGGTTTTAAAGCTAACATTTTTCATTGTCCTCAAGATGCCCTGATATTTTATATTTATTCTTAATCTTAATCACCTTCAAAATAGTTTATCATTGATTCTTTGATTGAAACACCCTTACATATTTTTTTTCTATGCATTTTGAAATAAAATGCTCTTGATGTTCTTCCATATTCTTCAAAATATCTCTCAAAACCCAATGTTAACTTTTAAATTTGAGCTGTATGGCAGACATTAGCTCTCCATTCTTGAAGCACTTTTTCAGATGGCTACAATTTTTCGTTTTCTTTTTTCCCTTTTCAATGTCTATAGTGATTGCCATGTATGCTCATCTGAAGGCCACTGAATCTGTTTGGTATTCCCTCTAAGAAAGTACTATGCTTATTCTGAGTCACCAGCATCTGTTTGTCATTATGTCTAAGGAAGAAGAGCTAGTGATCAGATCTAAAGGCTTGGCTTTTTGGAGTACTTGCTTTCTGGAACTCAAACTTAGATATCTGCAAAAATATTTATAAAAGAGTGATTGTATGTGTCCTATCACACCACAAGTTTATAATTTTTGTTCTGTTCAATTTTATAAATGTTAACAGTTATCGGAAGGTGTTTAAGTTATATATGGATGTACTCCATTGAGCTCTGATGTGAACTTGTTTTAGCGCCTCTTACCATTTGTTTTATCTTATATTCTTATGGAAAAATAAAAGTTTCAGGATTTCAAAGGTCTATGAATAGTGGAAGTACATTGAAATAATTGGTACACTGAATTAGAAAAGAGGGAACACTTTTAAAGGGTACGAGGAAATATAGGTGGGGAAAGCTTATTTCAATTGAACAAATTGATAAATGTCAGAACTTGAACTGGTGAGGACATATGTGAAATGTGTTAACAGCTTCTACTTTTAAGCTGACATATGGTTGACACATTTGAGTGCATACCAAATTACGAAATCTGCAAGTCATGTAATGTATTATCACAGTACATAAAATATATCTAAAAGTTGGCAAGTATAACATAATACATACATTGTACTGGATCAAAAGAATTTGAAACAAATTACGATTTGAATGTCAATAGCAGCGAGCTTGAAGTATCATGCTTAGGGTTGTTACAAAACACATTTCAACTTCTCAGTTTGAGAAAATTCACAGACAGATCTACCAGAACCAAACACATTGTAAGCATCTAAAACTGCCATATTTCAATATGGCAAGTTAGCTTGTAGAATCTATTGGTCTTCAG
Source organism: Sequoia sempervirens (assembly GCA_007258455.2). NCBI lineage: Eukaryota > Viridiplantae > Streptophyta > Pinopsida > Cupressales > Cupressaceae > Sequoia > Sequoia sempervirens. The sequence goes on from VDFB02058242.1 coordinate 506,068,941, forward strand.
CCAAACATTGGCAGTGACCATTTAGAATTTGCTATGCCTAACCCATATGTGGTTTACCCTCTGTATGCTTCCTAGTGCTTTTCCCATGGGGATTTTTTAGGAGATTTTTAGCATTGGTTTTCGTTTTATAAGAGTGCTTGGGCTGGAGAATAAAAGATTCAAATTCAGGCTTATACTTTTTCTTTCCTTAAGATTTTTTGGATATGTGTATTGATTTTGCAAAATTTGGTGTGAAAAATACTTGGTCAAGAGGGAACATTAGTTTCTGTGCTCCCAAGCTATTTTAAAATGGCTTTTGATGACTCTGGCTTTTCAATTAAGATATCTTCTGCTTTGTAGACTTCCTATGAGGCCAAAGAGTGGAAAATCATTTTGAGCTGGTCCCTCTATGTGTGAAGAGGTTTCCCTTTGTGTGCATATTCCCTGTGGTATTTATCCCCATCCTATGGTGCTTTTCCTTCGTGGTTGACCAATTGTTTCTCTTTGGTGAGGCTGACTGATTGTTGTGGAGGTTCTTGAGAGCTTGTGGTCTCTGCTCTCTTTGGATAGCTTTTCTATTCTTTTGGTTGATGTTCTTGGCAAACCGCAAAACCTATCCACGTGGCTATGTTCATGGCACAACCTATATCAGAAGGATCTTCTTGTAGTATACTAGCTGCACCCATGCAGCCCTTACAATGTCCAAGATAATACAGTCAGGGAACAGTTTTACTGCAGCAATGATGAAATAGATTCTTGGACCGACCTATACTAGAACCATGCTCAGAAGAAAATCTGTTAGATTTAAGGCAGTAGACCAATGCTTCAAGAGCCAATATGATTTTTTCACAAATAAGATAACTCTTTGGAAAACCAGAGCCGTTTCATGTTTGGTGGAGAAGATGGCCATGAAGGTTTGGCATCATGAGAAATATCTTCAAATCTTGATACATCTAGAGTTTCAGAGTCTTGGCTCGTAGGAAACCCACCAGAAATATGTAGTTAAGGGGCTGAAGATAAGTTATCTTTGGCCAAGCATACAGAAATATCTTTCACAAATTATCATCTTGTCTTCTTAGTGCTATACTTATTGTTCCATCAAAGTAGAATTTGATGGAGATCAAATGGACATAGATTTCAGAAAATTATAACAGCATGCAATGAGGACATTTGATATAGAAAATATAGAATGGAGTTGAACTGGGCTGGACTGTGAAATTTTATACAATTCCTTAGTAATGAAGTTGCCAAGTGCAGTCAGAGGTTAGGTCTCAAATAAAAAAATCTGGTAGATAAGAGTTTATAGCCTTTTGTAAAAATCAGTTGAAAGCCTGGAAAAATCAGTTGAAAGCCTGGACTGTAAAATTCTTGAGAGGCCCTGCCTGTGAGGACAAGGGATTTTTTTTTGTTTAAACTTATACACATAGTCCAAGTGTTTTGTACTATGGTTTGAACTTATGACCAAGCTCTAGAGCAAACCCAGCCTTGCAAATCCAACTGCATTAGGAGTAATCTCATATGGTTGAAAGAACTGTTGAAATGGCCTAACAATGGTCATGTCATGAAAGGCGAGGACATCAATCTTCCAGTATATAGTTGAAATTTTTGCAAGGCCGCTTTTGGGTACTAATAAACCTCATTTTTTATCAGATTAAGATTTATTTCAACACCAGTATGGCCATGCTTAAATGTTGCATATGCATGCTTCAAAAGTAGTTCTGTATTTTTTATCTGGTAACTGTGTACCAAAGCAACATCACTTATTTATTAGATCGGTCACAACCAAGTAGTTGGGTTGCTTTGTCTCTTGGTTGAAAAACGGTATTGGTTGTTGTTCAAGCATCTACACACTCATTCTGCTTCTTTTAACACATGCTTTGTTAGCAGACATATATATCCAACTTCAAAGGTGGGGCAAACAACAATCTTTTAGGTAGATACAAAATACATTTAAGATGCATGATATCCACAGTAAAATCATTCATAAGCATGAAATCTCACCTATTTTATCATACAATTAAAGTTAAATAGGCACATTCAATTATCGTATAGAATAATTCATTGTCTTGCATGGAACAGACCTCCATAATTTTATAAGGTTTATTTTAGATTTATTTTAATATGTTTAAAGTAAAGTTTCACAATTTTAAATTCATTCTTATTTATTTGAAGTAAGGTTTCACAATTTTCAATGGTGCACTTTAGATTCATTCATATATGTTTGGAATAAAGTTTCTCGATTTTAAATTCATTCTTATTTATTTGGAGTAAGGTTTCACAATTCTCAATGGTGCACCTTAGATTCATTCATATATATTTGGAGTAAGATTTCACAATTTCAAATAGGTGGAATAAGATTTCACAATTCCAAATAGTGCACTATAGATCCATTCTCATATGTTTGGACTAAGGTTTCACAATTTCAAATAGTCTATTATAAGTTCATTCTTATATATTTGAAGATAGGTGATTCTATACGCTTTAGATTCATTCATATATGTTTGGAATAAGATTTCACAATAGATTTAATCTCGTATATTTTAATTAATATTATATAATTCAAAATAACACATCATATATTTATTCCCATATAAACTTTTTACGATTTCAAATCATATATTACAAATTCATTCTGATATTATTGGAAATAAAAAACAAAAATGATCTTTTAAGAATACTACTACTAATTGCTTCACTTAATAAAGTATGTTATTTTAAAGTTTGCTAAGGCTTTTGTGCTTAATTTTCTGATGGTATTTTAGTCAACACTCAATATTTCCTCCTGCCTTATTGTATTCTTACATCTTACTAAAGTTAGATATATGAGGTCCAAGGTATTATCCATGTATTTTTCAGCAGGTGCCCTAAGTCATGGGGATGTGTTCTGCTTTGATTGAACATCCTTAGGCCTTATCATCACATTAGTATTTGACTATTTGCCATTGAGTATTTTTTATTTTTTTAAAATTGGATTCATCTTAATAATATATTTTTAAAAAAATTAAATGAATTTATTTTTATTAAATTATATATTTTAAATTTTTGTGTAATTATTTTCTATTTAATTTAATTTATTAATATTAAAAAATCAATCTTAATAATTTATATTTTTCTTATTGTAAAGTTTCAATAATTATTATAATCTTCTTTTGTATTTAATGTGGATGATAATTATGTTGGCAAATGGTCAGCACTCCTCTTGGGATTTGTGGCATCGACTAACTACCTTTCGTGGATCCATTAACTTTGGTGGTTGTATCAGGCATTAACAAGTCAACCTTTTGGTGCAACAACCATGGGGCCAACAATTAGTATCAGAGCCAAAGGTGCTAGGTTCGAATCCCCTTGGCTTGCGCTGATGGGGAGATTGTTGGAAAATGGTCAGCGCTCCCCTCGGGAATCATAACATGGACTAACTGCCTCTCGTGGATCTATTAACTTCAGTGGTTGTATCGAGCATTAACAAGTCGACCTTTTGAGTGCAACGACAACCGTGGGGCCAAAAAGTTATGTAAATGAAAAAAAATCCTAAACTTAAATTTGGGCTAATTAAATAAATACATTCAATTCAATATAAATAAATTAGATTAATTCCTAATTTGTAGGATGTGATAAAGCATGTAAAATCAAATAATCTTATATTTAGGAAATTAAATAAAATGGATTAAGGTACTTAACTCTAGGTATGATGAAGAAGAATCACTTTGATGCCAGATTAAAATTGACATGTTTCAAGATCAAAAGTGGAAATGGGATAATATTTTTATTGATTGTATTATTGGTCTCCCTTTGTTGTCATGTGGACATGATGACATCATGTTGATGCTAACAAGTTCACAACGGTGGCACATTTTTCTTTTATGAAGATCACATATAGTGCCATGAATGTGGTGGGTTTTATTAAATGATGTTACACTCCATGTAATTCTATGTAGGATTATTTTAGATTAGGAACTATCTCAATTTCCATTTTTTGGACAATTCTTCAATAGACATTGGGCACTCAACTCAACTCGAGTTTAGCATGCCACCTTGAAATTGATGAATAGAAATAGCAGGTGAACTAGGTTATAAAGGACATGCTAGACATGTATTTGATGGACCAATCTAGACAGTATGATGTCTTCACCTTGTGGAGTTCACATATAAAAATAGTTATCATAGCTCTTTGAACAAATCATGATTTAAATTACTCTATGGTGGGCCATATAGGACCCCATAAAGTTGGGACAATATTAAAGATGTGATTGTCATTAGCCTTGGGATGTTGCAAGATATGGATATATAGGTGGGTAAGTGAAAAAATATGGTGGGCCAAAAAGAGGTATTAAGTGGCCACTTTTTTTCAGAAATCAAGAAATATTGACCTTGGATGAGAAATTGAGGATAATTACACTCAAAATTTTAAGATGCAACAAAAACAAGGGTCGTAGTGCTCTTAATCTACTTTCTAAATTACTATTTTTTTTCAAAGAGTAGAGATTAAGGGATTCAAAAAAGGGAGCCACATAAATTGGTCTTGTTTTTGTCAATAAAGCATAACATAGTGTTTGTTGTGGCTCCCTCAAAAGGTTAAATTTTTTGGTATTTTTAAAATCGCTTCAGTGAGAAATTAGCTAACAACATGTAGTTTATGCCCCATTTTTTTGATAATTTTTTAATTAATATATGATTTTTTACTAATTTTCAAAGTGGAAACATCTTGAAAAATAGAAATTTGGTCGTGCTACCCCTATAATTTTTTAAACTAATTGATTTTTTTTAATATGTGTAGAATGGAGTCTATTTTATAAAAAATATAATTTATTTGAAATTTCAATGAATGGTTAAAAAAATAAAGTAAAATATACCAAACATTGGTTTTGACAAAAAAAACACACAAACAAAATAAATTAAAGATGAAAGCCTTAACATAGTCAAAATGTGAAAAAATTTACATCGTTAAATAGCTGAGAGAGCCTAACATTACCCAGGTGTTTGATTTACTTGACCTTGAAACATGTGCAAGCTGACGGTTAGCACAAACGAGAGTATGTGAAATTTCATAGAATATGCAAAAATACGCCTTTGGACATTGGGAAGGCACTCCAATCCTTTGGGTTGGAAGTCCAAAGCAAATCCAAGCGAAAGGATTAAGGATTCCCAAAGAAAGACAAATCATGTTTTGGTCTACATTGAAATTTGTTTCTTCTCCTTTTTTTTCTCTTTCTTCTTATTATCTTTCAGGGAAACTATATACATGAAATAAAAATTTAAGTATAAGTTGACATTTACATATGGACATTTACTTTCTTATACTTTAAGTTATATTTTATGTATATAGTTTCAAGATGTTTGAGAGTGGTTTCAGATCTCTAGGACCTATATTATAAATTCTAGTTTTTGGAAGATCTTACAAATTTTGACTTATCAAATTTCAGTAATTAGGAGGTCAAATTTTAGTAATCAACAAGTTGTATTATCTCTCTCAAGCTGTTTATCCCTTACACTCTAGACCTCTCTCTCGCTATCCCCATCCCTCTCTCTCTCCCCCCTCTCTCTCTCTCTACCTACCTCTCCCTCCATCACTCCCTACCACTCTCTCTATTTCTCTCTATCTCACCTCTCTCTCACCTCCCTCTCTCTCCCTCCATACTTCTCTCTCCCTCCCTTCTTCCCTATCTCCTCTCTATCTCCCAATCCTTCTCTCTACCTACCTCTCCATCCATCACACCCTACCACTCTCTCTCTACACCTCTCTATCTCACATTTCTCTCCCTCATTCCCTCTCTACTTCTCTCTATCTCTCCTCTCTACCTCGCTTTCCCTCTCTACTTATATTTATCTCCTCTCTCACTCTCTACCTACCTCTCCCTCCATCACTCTTTGTTTCTCTCTATCTCACCTCTCTCCCTCCCTCCCTCTCTACTTATCTATATCTCCCCTCTCCCTCTCTACCTACCTCTCCATCCATCACTACCTACCACTCTCTCTATTGCTCTCTATCTCACCTCCCACTCTATCCATCCATACCTCTCCCTCTCCTTCCCTTTATACTCTCTATCTCCCTAATCCCTCTCTACCTACATCTCCATCCATCACTCCCTACCACTCTCTCTACACCTCTCTATCTCACTTCTCTCCCTCATCCCCTTGCTCTCTCTCTCTCTCTCTCTCTCTCTCTCTCTCTCTCTTCTTTCTCCTCTCCTTCCTATCTAACTTCTATCTCCCTCCTCTCTCTACCCACCTCCCCATCACTCCCTACCACCTTCTCACCTCTCTCTCACCTCCCCCTCTCTCCCTCCATACTTCTTTCTCCCACTCTTCTTCCCTATCTACTCTTTATTGCTCAATCCCTCTCTCTACCTACCTCTCCATCCATCACACCCTACCACTCTCTCTCTAAGCCTCTTTATCTCACCTTTCTCTCCCTCCCTCCCTCATTCCCTCTCCTCTCTCTACCTCTCCTTCCCTCTCTACTTATCTTGATATCCTCTCTCCCTCTCTCTACCTACCTCTTCCTCCATCACTCTCTTTTTGTTTATCTATATCTCACCTCTCTCTCCCTCCCTCTCTACTTGTCTATAACTCCCCTCTCCCTCTCTACCTACCACTCTCTCTATTTATCTCTTTCTCACCTCTCTCTCACCTCCCACTCTCTCCATCCATACCTCTCCCTCTCCATCCATCACTCCATACCACTGTCTCTCTCTCTCTACCTACCTCTCCCTCCATCACTCCCTACCACTCTCTCTATTTCTCATCTCACTTCTCTCACCTCCTCTCTCTCTCTCTCCTCCATACATATTTCTCCACTCTTCTTCCCTATCTACTCTATCGCTCAACTCTCCTCTCTACCTACCACCTCTCTCTCCCATCCATCACACCCTACCAATCTCTCTCTCAGACACCTCTTTATATCACCTTTCTCTCCCTCCCTCCCTCATTCCCTCTCTACTTCTCTCTATCTCTCCTCTCTCTCTCACCTCTCCTTCCCTCTCTACTTATCTTGACATCCTCTCCCCCTCTCTCTACCTACCTCTCCCTCTATCACTCTTTGTTTCTCTCTATAATGTCCCCTTTTTAGCATGCTCATGTTTGTGGATGGTTTAGCCTATAATTTTGACCCTCATAGGTTAATAAGGATGGTTAGGGTGTCTTTTGAGGATTGTATCATCTATAGTGTTCAGTGGCATCAGTTTTTGGCTTTCGTTTAGTGTTCACAGGGCTCCAGTTGCTATACTTATGATTTATAGTATGTCAGAGGATGGTTGTGAGGGACCCTTCCTATTTTTAATAAGGCACTTGGTCATCTTGAGATTCATAGAGTTGGCCCCAATTCTAGATGATCTGATGAAATATTAAATATTGAAGGAGATATTAAATTTTAAATGGCTCAAAATAATATTTAATTATTAAAAAGGGTATTTTAAAGTTATAACTTAACATTATAACTTGAGGGTCAATTCATCATTAAAAAGGGGGCCATATTATTAATTAAATTTTGGGCGCCAAATCCAAAGTATTTAATGAAATATTAAAAAGATGACAGAAAATAACATTTAATGATATGAAATGTGCCTTTTTGAGAAATTTGACTTTCTCAAGAGGGTTTATGTATTTCACTTTGGGGTCTTTGCCATTGATTTGATTGAGAATTGGTGTTGTTGAGTTTTTTGTCTTAGAGAAGAAGCCAAGGGTTTATGAATTAGTTAGCCATACGTTAACTCTCCATTGTTGCAGCCTTTTGAAGTAGTGGAATATCTACTGAATTGGGCATACAAGAGGGCATCATATAGGTGTTCTATTTGAGAAAATTGGAGAAAATAGTCAAATGGTTTGAGTTAAATCATTAGTCATTAAATGCAGAGATTTACACCGCTTCTTCCTTGCAACCATTCATGATTATTGAGTTTGCATTCAGGGAGGAATGATCTTTAGTTTGCAGCCATGTTTGTAGCAACAAGGGTGATTTAGTGACAAGGGTGATTTTAACTTATGGGGACACTAAAAATTTAGAATAAATTTGTGAAGGGGTGCCCATGCCTACAGATCCCATCTATACCATTTTGGAGGAAAAAGGAAGTTCATTAGAGGAGAATCAAATTATTTAAGAAGTGATTTTTTACTATAATTTTCCCTGGTAGCCATGATTATTGGTCTATCTTCTTTGGGTATGATTGTAATATGATTTTCTTGCAAGTATTCAATAAAATCAGCCTTTTGGAAAGTTACAAACTAGTTAGCTAGAATTATTATTATTGCTTTCTTTCCTTTCTAGTTGTTACCTAATTTTCGCCCTCAGGCTCAATTAGGCAAGGCATCTATGTTGCAAGTGTTCATAAGGGCCAAATGGGACATTTGCATTGAGGGTTAGTTCATACATCTGATGACATTTCACAAGGGATCAATTGAAAGGTATGCCTTAATTAGTTTTAGCAAAGAAATCCTCTAAGGAAAGAGTCAGCAAGACCTCAGGGGCATCACAGTGATTGGACTTCATATGCAGATTCCTATCGGCGAGACAAAATCATTGTCCCAACGACTATCTAAGGTCTCGCCAAAGTGGAATGGCTTCGACATAATCTTGTGAATTTGATAAGAAGTCTCATCGACACTCGGATGTCTCGCTAAAGAAAGGTAGTCTCTTCGTGATGTCTCAGTGAATGAAGCTTGTCTCCCTGACTGAAGAAAAAGCAAACCCATTGCCGAGAGGTTTGGCCGATAGGCCAGGGGTCTTGCCGACAACAAAGCCCTCGTCAAGAAAGTTTGACTTCGGCAAAAGGTCTTGCCGAAGAAAGGATGTCTCCCCGATAGGCAGGGAGCCTTCGGCATAGGGTCTCAGTGATAAAGAAGTCTCAGCGACACGAAAGAAGCTCGTCGAGAGAAAAGTGATCTCGCCAAGAGTGTTCTTGAAATGAAGAGTTCATCGAGGAAAAAGGAATTCTATAAGACGTCTCAGCGAATGAGGGTGGTCTTAGTGATGGAATCAGGAATCGGTATGACTATTGGACCTCGCTATGAGGTCTTCCTGACTTGCCATGGTCTTGCCGAAGAAAATAAAGAGCTCAGTAGAATGGAACGCATTCAGGGTGACATCAAAGAGGTCTCACCGACAAAAGATGAAGGGGTCTCGGGGTAGCCTCTTACTTTCGGTAAAACATCTCATCGAAACTCAAGTGTCTTGCCGAATGAAGAGGAGCTCGAGGAGATATCGAAATGAACTCGGCAAAAGAGAAGACCTCGGTGTGAGGTCTAGGCAATGAAGGAGGTCTCGCCGACAAAAGGGAGCTTGCCGAGAAGTAATCTCAGTGAATTAAAGGGAGCCCTCGGTATGAAATTAGAAGTTTGGGATGAGTCTCTCCAACTCAACAAGTCTCCCCAACCATTAAGCACAGGAGGACGAGTGCTCGCTAGGAAAAAATCAATTCGGCAAGATGTCTTGCCAACGATAATGAGTCATGATGATAAGTTGCAGAATGATGTAATCACATCGGGGAGACAAGATTAGAGTCTCATCGACATGAAATTCTGACTGAGCGAGCGTTTGACCATCAACAGTCTCACATGGCGTATGGCTAGCCAATCAGAGGGAGCTAGGGGCGAGCCGTGGCGATCTGACCAGGGAGAAGATGATTAATAGGAGGAAAAGCAACGTGAGCTCAGGAGCATTCAAAGCAGCTCGACTAGGGGGAATTCAAAGATCGACACGAGGAGCAGAAGTGAATAAGGTGGTTGCAGAAAGATCAAGAGGGTTTCCCCTGAAGGAAATCTTTCACACCGACATGGACAACAATGATACAATCGAACGTAGCATTAAACTCAATCAAAAGATCTAAGGGCAGATCTTTTCAAAAGTAGATATTTTGTAAGCTAGAGGAGCCGACACATCTTTTGTATATAAGGCATTTTTTCCCTCTTGTAAAGGAGTTCTCCTATTGATTTTTTGAAGTCTGTGACCCTTTTGCAGTCCTCTCTCAGATTAGAAAACTTATGTAACTCATTTTGGAACATGTTATATAATACTTACATTGGATACCATTGGTGGTTCACTCTTTACCTTTTGGTTCTTGTAAAGTATTGTGCATTTTTCAAATGATTCATAAAGCTACTTAGTGAAATATTTCTTTTCCTCATAGCTTCGTTTCATGTTAGCATGCCTTTCTTTGCAAAATTAGTATTATGTATGTTACAAACTGTGTTTATTCAATTGCACATGGGCTTTGAATTTGTGAAAATCTACTTTCCTTCTTGAAAGCATGTGTATGTCAAACCTATTTGTATGCATAATCTATAGAATCTTGTTGTGCAGTCCCATATCCATCATTAGTTTTCCAGTGTAACCTAGTATCTCATTGTTCTTATCAGTTCGATGTATCACCATAGAGTTAGTTTAATTTTTATGTATTCTCCTTCTCCCTTTTCCTTATAAAAATCTATAGTTTAGGTGATGACCCAACAAGGAAGCCGACCTTCTCCAGAGGTTGACCTCTATTTACAAGAAACCCACATCTTTGGAGGTCTTCCCATGTTACACTAAGGTGTTGAAAATTAGGTTCAACAAGGGTGCAACTTCAGGTGATAATAGCTCGGGTAATACTCGATGGGACAAAGTTGAACTACTCTTAGTACATGTTTATGCATTTTATTGCTGCTGTTTGGTGTGTGTAGCAATAGTTTCAGCCTTTTGGAGGCACTTTCTTTACATACTTGGCGACTCCGAGCTCAAATCTTCTGGTTTCGCAGGCACAAGTCTTGGTATGTCTCAAAATAATCTATTAATTTTGAGTTTCCAGCTCTTTGACTGAAAATATGTCAAATATTTATGAAGATGCTTATTATTACCCTCCATATCATGAGTATGTTGCTCCTACACATCCATATCAGAGTGTATTGGACCTACTCCAATAGATTGACCATACATTGTGGGATCTCAGTCAAGGTCTTTACAATATGAAGATTAATGATATTAGTAAGGTGCTTGTGTGCCTATCTAGGATATTGGTTGATATCAAGATGCAGCAGGGTACCATTATGCAACAACAAGAAGTGGTTGAGCAAGTCGACTTTTATGATCAAGGAAGAGTGGCAAAAAGAATCCGATTCAAGGAAGGCCTTGAACAGGAAATAGCTGCTAAGGAAGAACGAATGAAGCTGCTCTCTGCTCAAGTGCAGAATACTCTAGTTTACTCAGATTATCAGCATCAACTAATGGAGGAGCTGCAAAAG
>VDFB02058242.1:506080227-506187862 GCA_007258455.2 Sequoia sempervirens
ATTATTCTTTGAGCCAATGTGTAAACACATCACTTCAAAGAGGGGAAAAATGTATACACCTAAAAATGGTATGGATAAATCTGATTAATTAAATACATTTATTTGATTAATTAACCTTTATTTCATCTACTATTAAATAATTAAAATTATTTATTTATATAGTTCACTTCTTCAATTCTTCAATCTTTATCATATTTCTTTTAATCATTCTATCTTGATTAAATAAAATCAATCACAAAGTTTTATTTAATTATTTGATCATTCTCTCTTAATTAAATAATCAACTTCAATAGTTTGTATTATTTAATTATCACATTATTCTCTCTTAATTAAATAATACAAATCACATAGTTTTATTTAATTATCATTTCCTCCAAAATTAAATAATAAACAATTTCACATTGTTGATTTATTTAATAATTTTAGTTTCCTCCAACATTGAATAATTCAATTGTGCTTTATCCTTCCAAACCAAATTGGAGCATTCTTGAAAGAGTTGGCTCTTTTATTTCACATTTTCTTCCTAGTCTTTTGGAAGATTTTTTATCTTTCCATCTTCTTCTCCAACAAATTCATTCTTCACCATCAATTTATCCATATTTGATCTCAATCGTTGCTTGCTGCCACATCACAATTGATTTTTTGGAAATCTATAAATACAATCTTTGGCTATAGGAAAAGGATCCCACTTTTATGCAAACTTACTTTGTAGAAATACATCTATAGCATTCAATCAATTTGGCATTTAGAATATTTAGAATCATTTCAATCATTTAGTTTATAATCATGTTTTTCGTTACAGATTGAATTTTAATATAGCTTTCAATATTGTAGCTTGCATTATCAAACCATCTCAATCATTGCATCATAGATCATATCATATAGATTTTAATTCTCATTCACTAAGTTGTCACTTTGATAGTCAGAGTGCAAACAAATTTGAGAGCCACTTTTATCTATCAAATCCTTGGAGTTGGAGAGCAATGGAACAAACTTAGAGATTTGACTATGCTCAATTAGATTGATTTTCATTTGAATTATCTAATAATGTTGCATTGAGAAGTGTTGTTATTGATTTACTCTCATATAGTTTTACACCACTTACATATATAATTTCATGTTGGAAAATACTAGGTGTTATGAAACATACAACTCGCATACTATTGTAATACCCTCTTGTAGTGTAGGAAAATGAAACCTTTGCATTTTCACTCTTGTTTGGGCCCTCCTTTCTTTATTTATCCCTATTTATGTCTTAATTGGTCCTATTTTACATCCAAAAGCCTAATAAATTGTATCTTTTTATGGCTAATCCCAACAAACATCAAAGGATAAATGATAATTTAATGATTTTGGTTGTGTTTCCTTGATTTTTGGACTGGGACTAAAATTCCACCTAGGGCATCTTTTTCCTAAAAGTTAGATTGGGACCTTGTTTTCAAATGTGCCTTAGAAGACACCCTTTTTTGAGGTTGTGCTCCGAGTTTCAAGCCTTGGGACTAAGATGCCACCTAGGGCATCTCAGTCCCTCTTAAGTTATTTTTAGGATTTAATTTTGAATCTTGATGGGATTTAGCTGAGCCTTTAATTAATGAAATCATATGTTAGCTTGGTGTGGCATAATTTTAGGATATTAAGCATGGATAAGTATAAATACAAGGTTATTTCACTCATTTCTCACCTAGCAAGTTGAATGAGCATTCTTAATAGAAAGTTTTAGTTCACAAGAGCATTCAAGAGAAATTCATCAAGCATTTGGAGCCATCATCAAGATTGAAGCATCATATCAAAGATATTCTTGCATCATGTATGTTTTTGAGCTAATATTTGTGATGTAGGGTTTTGATTCAAGCAAACAATTTAAGTCAAGATCTATCAAGCATTCGTTCAATTCCAGATCTACATTCATGCTAGCCACTTCACACAAGTTTGCATATTTTATAACAATGGTTTGGTGAGTTGCAACATAGCACTTTTTCATTCATCATTTCCCTCCATTATTTTATCTCATTCCAAGGTTTAATTACCAATAATGGGTTTGACCAAGGAAAACCCCCATTTACTAAAAATCAAGAAGTTTTTCCTCCCTCAAGTATATTTATGTTTGTATATTTAGGTTGAAGATCATTTGAAGTGCAAAGTTGAAAAGTTGCAAAGTTGCATTGCAAAGTTTTCATCTTCACAGAAAGTCACCTACAAACCAAATCTGGAAGTTTTAGGACCTAAGATCTGAGAAGAAGGAATTGCAAACCTTGGACCTTCAGATCATATTTAGAAATTATAGAAATTTAGATTGAGACTAAGAAGATAGTAGGGGTGTCTTAGATCTCCTAGAGGTATTTTTTTAGAGATTCTTTTGGATCCAGTTCTGACATCCAAAGATTTTTTTTCCCCAAAAAGTAGCAGCGAGACTAAGAAGATAGTAAGGGTGTCTTAGTCCTACTAGAGGTATTGTTTAGAGATTCTTTTGTATTCGGTTCCAACATCTGAAGATTTTGTTTTTGTCCCAAAAAGTAGCAGTGAGACTAAGAAGATAGTAAGGGCGTCTTAGACCTCCCTAGCATATTTTGACAATATTTTTGCATTTCTAGAATCCTTCACATTTCTAGACTTCCCCAGTACCCACATCCTAACTTATTGTTATTTAATTTTGTCATTTGCACTCATTATTTGGCTTGCATTACTAGGTTTTGTGAGTTGAATATCAAGTTGGCTTTTCTAAGCCTTTGCTTGGTTGTGAACCTTCAAAGCCTAAGGAATCTTCCTAGGTATCCCTTGTTGATAATTGACTCACCTTTTTGTTGATAGTCAATCCAATTTGGGATCCTAAGTTTCCTTGAATGAACCATCCCCCTAGAGAAAAATTAAGGATTAGGGATTCCTTTCTTGTATTGTGAATCCCCTTCCTCCATCCCATTTTTCCAATGGTTCACCTCCACATGTAAATACCAAATTGGATAGAGTTTTGAATGTCTTGAATACTTTTATATTGTTTTACAACCACTTTTTTCTCAACTTTGAGAGTGTCTTTATGATTAGAGAATGTAGATGTTTCATTGAACAAGTTCTTAAAAAAAAAATTCTACCTTTCCAGATAAGAATTTCATGTCTCCACCAACCTAATTGTAGTGTCAAAAAATGTTGTCGGGGACATTTTCACACTTGTTTGGGCCCTCCTTATGAATTTAGGCTTAATTTTACCTTGATTTAGTGTTGTAATGTGGTTGAAACATTCACATTAGGTCTTGCACCCTTGTGAACTAATGGATTTTAATGGTGCCTTGCTAAAGTGTCATGAAGTGTTGTAACACACTTTCACACTTTTCTAGGGTTTTATCAAATAATTAAACATAATAAACATTATTTTAATCAAGTTCAACCTTAATCTTGCCTTAATTGGAGTGTTGTAAAGTGGTGTAATATACTTTCACACTTTTCTAGGCTTTTCATTAATAATTGGGCTTTCTTATGCTTTAATTGACCCTATTTTGCATCCACAAGCCTCATTTATTACATCTTTTTTAGGATAATCCCGACACCAGTCACTAACCAATCATAATTCAACTATTTTTGGCTTGTGTGGCCTAGATTTAGGGATCTAGGACTTGTTTTCCACCTTGGGAAAATGGGTCCCATATGGATCTTTTGGCCCTAAACCAGTTTTCACACATTTCTAAGAACTTTTGGTTTTTTGTCCCATACATTATGCCTAATGGGACTCATTCACCACCTTGGGAAAATGAGTCCCATGTGGCCTGAAATCAAACTTAATTCAAATTTCTGGTGGTATTTTATTCTCCTAGATTTGATGTTAGCTTGTAGTGTTGTAATTTCAAGAATTCTTGCATAATTGGGTATAAATACAAGGTTCTTTCACTCATATTTTCACCTAGCAATCTAACAAGCAATCAAGTGTTCACAAGCATTCACAATATCATTCAAAGGAATTTAAGGGAAGATTATCATGCATTTTAGAGTAGCATTCAAGTGCCAATCTTAATGTCAAAGATTGCATTCATCATGTTTGTTATTGTCCTAACAATTATGATGTAAGGTTTATGATTCAAGTAAGTGTTTCAAGAAATATCAGTTACATCATTCAAGCAAGAGTTGAGAACCACATCCATTGCAACCATTTCAAGCATATTTGAAACACCTTATTACTAGGGTTTGGTCAGTTGCATCATATTTTGTTCATTCATCATTCTCCATTCCTATTTGCTTTCATTTCAAGGTTTAATTAAAGAGGTTTGACCAAGGAAAACCCCTATCCACTAACTCCACAACATTTTCCCCTCTCCTTTGTGTGTGATTTATAGGTTTAGGTTACATTTTTTATAAGGATCAAGATTGGAGAAAATTTGTCAAGTGAGTAAAGTTATCATCAAGCCTTGGAGAACATTGGAGAAGACCTACATGTTGCAAATTGAAGATTCACATCCAAAAATCAGTCAAGAAGAATAGAATAGACAAGGAAGAGTAGAATCAATTTTGAAAGTTGTAGAAAATCCCAACTAGACCAATTCACCACTTATGGAAAATGAGTCCTAGTTCCAGTACATTTTCAAGATTTTGTAGATCTAGATACCCTTTTGGTAGAAATCTATTCCTGCATAGTTTCCCAGAAATAGGACTGATTTTCCCAGCTTGGTGAATGAGCCCTAGTCAACCTTCATAGTATTATTTTTAGTGATTCAAATCTCCATTCAATCATCTTCAATTTCCTAGGTGCACACTTTTAGTTTTACAATTTTCTGTTGTAGTTCATTCATCTTTGTAGGCCATTTAGAGTTAGTTTGCATTCAACTACGGTTTTGCATTTCATTATCTTTTCCAAGTCTAAAATTGGTGGTGAACCCCTTATTAGATCGTATTCAGCCCCTAGGACATCCCTCTTGCAAGATCTCTTTCTCTTTTGAGATCTCAAGGGTTTTTTCTTGAGTGAAAGTTAGTGAAAATTGCCCCTTTTGGTACAAAACCCTAAAGGTGAAAAGGGCTCCAATTTTCCACCTATCATTATGGTGAACCTACATTTAAAACATCATAATTATGATTTGGAGTGCATTTTCATCCTAGATTTAGCTTGCATTAACATTGCATTAGGATTTTCATTGGTTAATTTGCATTGTAGGGTTTCAAATTTTGAATTAGTGAAAGCTCATTTAGCTTGCATTTTTGCATCTAATTTCATTGAAAATCATTCAAATTCTACATTTCCATCTCAAATTTAGATCAAAAAACATAAAAATCATAAACTCCAATTCAAAAGTTTTGAATTTTTTTAAAAAAATCATCATTGGGACTCATTCACCACCCTAGGCAAATCAATCCCTCTACACATATTGCACTGCATTTTCTGGCATTTAAAGTTCAGTTTATGAGTTTTTGTTTGTTCTTATTTCTTTTTTGTTTGAGTTTCTTGAATATCATTTATAACCATTTCATTATTCTTAGATTACATTGCATTTACATTCATCTTGCATTTAGTAGCATTTGCATGAGTATTTGGTGTCCTATTTCTAATACAATGGTGAGACGAAGTTTGAGACTCATTTCATCCTACAATAGGAAAATCATTGTGGATCTTGGGTTGTTTAGCTCTTTCACTCTTGGTATTGACATTAGTACACTAGCTATGGACAATACCTTAAACAACTCTTTGCCTTCAAGTAGTATGAAAGTTCAACCAAGGAATGATAGTGTCCCGCAAGAAAACATAATTCACTTTCATGAGGACCTAGCACATTTACAATATCAAGTGTAAAATGACAACATTTCAACTATTTCCATCCCCGCTATAAATAACATTCACCGCATGCTTGAAAGTGAAGATGGTTTTGACCTTGTGAAAACCATAGTTCAAATTTGTGTAAAGCATCTCACCTCAACCACTAGTTGTCCTTTTCCAACAAGAAATGTCACAAGTCAAGGAGGAACTCAAATTCCTCCTACAACAATAGCCTCAATACCTACCTATACCAACCCTCAAGTCACAACAGCAATGCAACAAGTTAGTAATGTGATTCCTTCCCTAGGTATTCCTACTAGAATCCCTAGTTCCTATGTGGCATCACAAGTTATATATCCTACATTACCACCTATAAGAATTCCATTCACTTGTCCTATTAACACATACACTCCTTCGCCACTCTCACTTCCATCTCATAACACAAACAATGATCCTCTCATAACCCAACTCTTCCAAACTATTTCATCACTTGAAAAAAAAATTCCACCATAAACCAAAATCAAAATGGTCCACCTACATATTATGTCAAAAGTAGTCCATTGTCCTTGGAGATATTGCGAGCACCGATGCCACAAGGTGTAGAGGTACCTATATTTGAGAAATATGGAGGGAAGGGAGATCCATCTAACCATTTTAATGCCTATACTGCCTTATGTAGTGACTTTGTCCTTGACAATAAACTATTGGCAAAGCTTTTTCTGAGATCATTGAAAGATACTACCTTGGAGTGGTTCTCTTCTTTACCGAACAACTCAATTAGTTCATTCAATGAACTTGTTGAGGCATTTGTAAACTATTTCCAGGTGCACATGACTACTAAGATTACCTTGGCCAATTTGATGAGATGCAAGCAGAAAGGAGAAAAGATAACTAATTTTATCTCACGCTATCAATCGCTTTATTCCCAAATTGAATACCCATGGATAAATAATAACCCATTTTTAATACCAAACCCTCATGATTACAAACAATGAGAAAATGGTAAGAAGATTCCATTTATGATTACAAATAGAAATAGATGGAAAAAATTCCCATTTCAAAGAAAAAAAACATAAAAAAAATTGAATACCCATGATATAAATAATAAATAATAACCTTACCAGGTCGAAGGATAAATGAGTGAAGCCATTGCGAACAATAAAAATAGAAAATATTTTAATAACCATGGATAAACAATAACCCCATTTTAATATTGAACCCTCATGATTACAAACAGTGAGAAACCCATAAGAAGCTTCCATTTATGATTATAGACAATAATAGATGGAAAAAATCCCATTGCAAATAAAAAATATCTAAAATAATTGAATACCCATGGATAAATAATAACCCCATTTCAATACCTAGAGCATATATTAAGTTTTGAACAAATATATATACACATATTATGCATATGCATAAGTATGTGTATATGCATATGCATATGTATGTTTATATTATAGTTTGATTGTATATGGATAAAAATAACCCCATTTCAATACTGAAGCCACATGATTACAACCAAAAAAGAACAAAAAGAACCTTCCATTTACAAGCATATTAAGCACTCTCACATATATGTATATATATATATTACATTATGAATGTATATGCATATGCATATGCATATGTATGTTAATACTTTTGCATATGTATGTTTATCTATTCATGCATATGTATATATTATATTATGAATGTATATATATATATATATGCATATGCATATGTATGTATATATGTATATGCCATATGTATGTATATATACATACTTGTGATTGTGTGTATGTATGTTTGTAAGAACATGATTGTATATGGATATGCATCTACATTCGGAGGTGTAAGGAACTCTAATCAAGCAGTCATAAGAAAGGGACAACAAGTTAACATTTCAAACCACACAAGCATTCAACCAATTCAATCAACCCCTCTATTATGGGTGTCATCTACAACTACCAAACACAAAGAGCATTGTCGATAATGGTGTCAAAGGGTTTGTTGAGTGTGAAGGAGGAGAACATTGAGGTGAATGCTCCATAGCTATAAAAATCCAATGCATGATAACCAATGAAACAAGAAGGAAGTGGGAGTTAATGAGTCTAAAGTTGGTGTAAATGTGACTGGACTTCCTCATTAGTGTGGGAGTTTGTGATGAAAAGGTGGTGAGTTGCTTGGATGCCACTTCCCACCACCGGTGTATGGCATGTCTAGTCTTTGGTCGATAGTAAAAAATGGTCAAAAATTGTATCCCACCAAAGAAACATGTCATCCACATGGAAAATTGATGTCCAACATGTTAAAACAAAATACTTAGGTTGTCCACCTCATTGCACACATGTTTGAGTATAAATGCATATGACTGAAATGAAGACATGCCATCTATAACAGTGAAGAATATGAAGCCCATGTTGACCTCGATAGTTAGGTTGCACCACATTCATGCCCTCAACATGTCATTCTACCCAAACAAGTATTATGTTGACAATTGGGTGTTTACTAAAGGAAAATCATTGACATGCCAAACACAAATCTGAATTCCCTTAGTAAAATATCAACATACAAGAATATAGATCAAAGCATCATTGTTGAATCTAGTAGGGGCCCTAACACACCCTTAAATATTGACCATTCATTTCATTCCAAATAAACTGGACAATAGTTTAATTGAATAATCAAGGCATAACCTAAAAAATAAATAATTCTTTCTAATGTTTAATAACAAATAATCTGAAGTACATCATCAAAGACACCATAATTCTCTTCCATATATATCTAACAAAGACATAATAAAAACACATGGATAACTAATTTAGAATCTCCATAAACAAGTAATGAGCCAACTAGAGACTCGCATTTAGTCAAAACCTATCAAATAATTAATTTTTAATGTAGTAACAACTACTTTTTTTTGTTCTAAGAAAGAAGCATGAGTGATTGTAAGTTTACTACACCTTCTAGGAGGATCATACATATTCCACATAGCATTGAATTTTTTGATCACCTCTAAGGAAGTTGAAATTATTTTCTAAAAAACCATGATGTATTAAAATTTCTATGTGTATAAACCATGTCAGTTGAAATTATGTTTTGTAAATCCTTGTAAATCATTTATGTATGCCCCCTAATACAAAATACAAAAAAATGCCTCCTTAGGCTGCAATTTGAAACTTGTTTGTGTAGAATGATTAGTTGCTTCCAATCTCATTCAAACCATACTAGAAAACCTAGTGGACTTGAAGTGGTAGAGGTTTTTGTTGCCTGGATGCTTGAAAAATTTCTCCCAATCATGTTCTCTTCCCTTTCTGGTGGACTTAGAGTGATGTTCAAATGGGATGGCCTTAGGCCTAGATTTTGTGTACTACTCACAATGGATGGGGTTACACTTGGAAATTGAATACTGGTCATAATGGGTGGGGTTAGAATTAAAGGAAATTGAGTGGTGGTCATAGTTGTATGATAGTTACCTAGGATATGAATGTTGACCATCTCCCTAAACAAGGCATGATTTTTGGGAAAAGGGTTTAAGGGGTTGCTTAAACACCTTTTTCTCTGTAGATCCAACCTTGCCATTTCAAGTACTTCTTCCTTTTTATCCCGCTCCTTTTGAATCCTATCTTGCTTCGTTTAGAGCTCTTTTTCCTTTCTTTGTTGTTCCTTTGCTTGTCATGTAATCTCTCTATCTAGTTTGGCTTCATCCTTCTACCCCTTTGCAACATCACATGTTTCCTTTCTCTCTTGAATTTTCTCCCTCTTTCATAGTTTTAACTCCTGAATTTCCTTCTTCCTTTTCTCTTGTTCCATTGACAAGTTCATGTATTCATCTGTTGTTAATAATTGGGACTATCAGCTCAACCGAATTCCTCTATCCTCTGATGTCTTGGGTTTTTCCTTCACAATGTGAAGTGGCAGTTTGAGAAATTTTCTGATATGTGAATCTACTTGGGAACCAAAGGATTGGATGGAATCTCCATGAATGTTGTGTTTTGCCTCATCAAAAAATTCCTTGGTATCTTCACTCAAATTTATAATATCTTGGGTATCACCTTCTCCACACTTGGCATAGTAATGTACCATTTCATCCACTTTCAATGTGGGTGGTGGAGAGGGGAAAGAGAATCTGCTTCTTTCTTCCTATGGATGCAATTCATATCCTAGATTCATGGCTCCCTCCACCAACCATGATGGGTGTCTTGGGGGAGAGGGAAGGATAACATCCATGTTAGTCTCTTGTTGCCTTTTAGCCATGTCATCAACTAGTTGACCCCCCATTGTAGGTTTAGTTGAATCATGTAAAGTTGTTTCCTCTCCCACTATTTTTGTTGTTGTAGGATCTAAATCAGGATTACCAAGCCTTGAAAACAATGTGTTGGCAACTTCCTCATCTGACACATCAACTCTAGAAAGACTAAGGATGTTCTTGTTGGATGATGTGGCTATGTTGCTGATATGTGGTTGTCATTGATGTCAACACTATTAGCTTTCTATACTTCATATGTTGGATATGTCGAGGATATTGAGAAAATTGTTAAAAGAGGTATTGTAGGTTGTCAGTATATCAATGAAGGTCATGAAGGTGCTATGTTCTATACATTGATATTTGGTTATTGTGGTCTAAAGGGTTTAATGAAAAGTATATATAGTCTATCCACATGAAGTCTTAGAGGTCTGCATGAAGTTTGGATGAAGCTATGAACTATTGTGTTCTGATAGAGTTCCTGAGTAAATTTGGTGTGATCCTTACAATGATAGTTGTTGTGGATGTTTATCTGACGGTTGTTAATGTTTTTGGATGCTTCTAGATCATGCTCTTTCTTTGTGGTACATCCACATTGATTGAGGTGTTCGTGGTTGATGATTTTTCCTTTGCATGCTTGGTTTTCTTTCTCTTGGCCAACATGGTGAATATAATGTGTTGTGAATCCTTGAAAATAACAATTTGAATGGTTAGTGTGCTTGAGGGTGTTGATTTGGGCCATAACTCAATATTGGCCAATTGAGTTTGATTTGCATTATAATTTCATTTGTAAATCTAGCCGACACCATGTATATATTTTATTTCTTTGTAGCCGACATAGTTGTTGATGTAAATTCAAGTTGCAGATATATATAAGGAAGTTTGTTTTTAGAAAATTAATGAATGTAAGAGTGTGTGTGGAAGTGAAGGTGAATGCAAACGTATGGATATTGATCATATCATTAGATTGTAGAGCAGAGTGTGGAGGAATTTGTGCAAAGTGTGAAGAAGAATTTTTCTATGCTTAAACTGGAACTGTAATCAAGCTTAGTGGAGAAGCTATTCTTTCAGTTCAATACTCTGTGGATCTAATCCATCTATTTTTAAGGCAGTGAGCCTTCCTTTGTAATCAAGCAGTGATCCTGAATGCAAGTGCATTCCCATATTATTTTTATTATAATTTTATCAGGGTATAATATTGTGGATTGACATCCACCTTGGTTTTTCCCCTAACAGGGTTTCCATGTAAAAAAATCTTGGTGTTCTTTGTGTCTCTAATGCACTGATTGTTTGTGGTTAATTTCTAATTCATAAAATCTAAGATTAAGTTAAAATAGAAAATTATGATAAATCTATGACAACTAATTCACCCCCCTTCTCATTTGTCTGTCCTTGTTTTTCCAACAGTTGGTATCAAAGCTAGTGCCTCTGAAGAATTTTAAAAGCTTGAGGTGATCTGAGATGGCATCTCACAAGAAGGATAGTCCCAAATTTGATGGAACCAACTACTCTCTATGGAAGGCAATGATGGAATGTCATTTGAGGTGCATTGGATAACCCCATTGGGATATTACAAAGAATAGGTATGTTGTTCCTCCGAGTGGTACTTATGCAGATTATGATATCTGAGGTAAGGAAGCTATATTGAGTGTTTTGATAGATTCAAAAATTACTAATGTAATGGAATTGAAGACAACTCATGAAATATGGAAGAAGCTGGAGACATTGTATGAAGGATATGCTCATGTGAAGGTTGCTAAGCTACATAGTTTAAAAGGGAAATATGAAACTTTGAAGATGGGTGAGGATGAAAACATATCTTCCTTTATGAAAAGAGTCAATGAATTGGTGATGGGTATTAGATGTGCTGATGGAACCCTGGATGAACAAGAAATTGTAGAAAAAGTACTCAGATCATTTCCTACAAATCAAAAGCTCGTGCCATTGAGGAGCTCAGAACAGTGACAAATGTGACAAGGGACATGCTAATTGGAAAACTTGTTACCTTTGAGTTAAGAGAATTTGGTGATTTTGTGCCTAAGACTAAACCTACATTTAAGTCCTCTGTATCCATTAGAAACAAACAAAGATATGATCCGGGAGAGAGTTCAAGGAAGACATTCAAATATGAGGAAGAGATGAAACAACTTGAAGATGAAAAAAGAGAAGTAGAAGAGTTGGAAGCACTAATTGGAAAGAGAGAAGGAAGAGGACAAGGTAAGTACAAAGGAAAGTTGCCCCTTATATGTTTTTCATGCAATAAAATTGGTCATTTTGCTTCGAGATGTCCTAACAGAGTTCCAGGGTCTAAGCCTGACAAACCTAAATTTTAAAATAAGTGTTATTTTGCTAAAGAAAATGAAGTGGATGAAGAGTATGATGGAAATGAGGATAACTGGGTGTTCATTGCCATTAAGGAAAATAGTCTGGAAGCCATTGAATCTACAAATGATGAGAAAGCTCTTGCAGCCCAAATTGAAGAAAAAGATGAATGGGTTATTAATAGTAGATGCTCACACCATATGACTAGAGATAAAAACAAATTTGTGAGCCTAGAGAAATATGATGGTGGAGTTGTAAGATTTGGAGATAAAAATTCCTATGTGATTTGTGGAAGAGGGTCAATTTTTCTTGGTGGTAAGCATATCACTAATAATGTTTTGTATGTTGAAGGATTCAAGCATAACTTGTTGAGTGTTGGATAGATGGTGGAAAAGGGTTGTGATCTTTAGTTCAAGAATGGAAAGTGCAAGATAATTGGAAGTTCCAGAAATGTAATTGCATCAGGTACATAGACAAAAGGTAACATCTTTCGCTTGAGTGTTGCTAATGAAAGTTGTTTAATTGATCAGATAGATGAGAGATGGTTATGGCATAGGAGGTTATGTCATGTGAATTTTGATAACATTGTCAAAGTTAGTTCCACTCAAGCAGTTATAGATTTACCTAAGTTAGTGAATCCTACTAACTCAATATGCAAGGAGTTTCAGATGGGTAAACAGACAAGAGTCTCCTTCTAGAGAAAAATACATCATACAAATGGAGTATTGGAGCTTGTGCATACAGATCTGTGTGGTCCCTCTAGAGTGAGAAGTCTATAAGGAGAGGTATTTTATGTTGCTTATTGATGACTATTCTAGGATGATATGGGTAGCTTTTCTAAGAGAAAAATGTGAATCTTCAAAAAATTTCAAAAGTTTCAAAGCCATGGCAGAAAATGAGACAGGTCTAGAGATAAAATGCTTAAGGTCAGATAGAGGAGGTGAATTTACATCCAGAGAGTTTAATACTTTCTGTGAAGAGCATGGAATTAAAAGACAATTATCTGCTCCTCGAACCCCTCAACAAAATGAAATTACTGAGAGAAAGAACATAACAATACTGGATGCTGCTAGAACAATGATGTTAGAAGGAAACGTGCCTCACATCTACTGGAGAGAAGCAGTAAGCACTGTTGTGTATACTTTGAACCAAGTAAATGTCAACAGTAATTCTAGTAAGACTCCTTATAAACTTTGGTGTGGTCATAAGCCTATTGTGAAATATTTCAATATTTTTGAAAGCAAGTGTTACATTAAGAGAGATGAGGATATAGGAAAATTTGATGCATCAAGCAATGAAGGAATCTTTCTAGGTTACTCTACAAAAAGCAAAGCTTACAGGTGTTATAACAAAAGACTGAGGAAGATGGTGGAAAGTGCAAATGTCAGAGTTGATGAGGAATCTGCTAGATCATTTAGATATTGTGGATATGACTCTAATCAGTAGTAGGATAGTACAAACAAAGGGAAGAGTTTTTAGATACATAACCAAGTCCAGATTGTTCTGGCAAAGCAATAAATTCAAGATGGAGAGACAAGTGGAAGTACAGAAGAAAGAGTAGAAGAACCTGAAGTGCGGAAAAACCCTAAAATTCCAAGGTATGTAAGGATGAATCACTTAGAAGATCAAATCATAAGAGATAAGAAAAAAGGTGTACAAACTAGAAGGAGAATTGTAGATGAGCATTATCTGATTTCTCAAATTGAACCAAAGAATGTCAGTGAAGCCTGTAATGATGTGCATTGGATGGAAGCTATGAAGGAAGAGATGATGTAGATTGAAAAGAATGATACATGGATTCTGGTACCTAGACCTAAAGATAAGAATGTGATTGGTACTAAGTGGGTGTTCTGAAACAAGCTGAATGAACAAGGAGAAGTGGTCTAGCATAAAGAAAGATTGGTCTGCAAAGGGTATTCACAAAAGGAAGGAATTGATTTTGAGGAAACTTTTGCCCCTATTTCCAAAATAGAAATCGTGAGATTGTTTCTTTCTTATGTTGTATATAGGAACTACAAAGTCTATCAAATGGATGTGAAGTCAGCCTTTCTGAATGGTGAGTTGGAGGAAGAGGTATATGTTGAGAAACCAGATGGATTTCAACTAACAGATGAGAAATCCATGGTTTGCAAAATAAGGAAAGCTCTCTACAGACTCAAGAAAGCTCCCAAAGCTTGGTATGCTAGACTAGATAAGTACTTGCTAAAAATTGGATTCAATAAAGGTATTGTTGGAATTGTAAAAATCTAATGATTTTACATATTTTTTATCCCCCTAATTTTCCATATGAGTCCTCATCATAAGCACAGGGGCCTTCCATCATGACATTTTGTTTGCATTTTGCCTATATTTATCCCAAAATCCATTGGGTCATGCTTTTTTCACGTTGTGGTCTATATTAGCATTAGAATACTAGGGTCTCCCCGATCCTTTTTGCATTTTCTGCTGATAAACATCTGTGTTGCCTTTCGGGAAGATGTTTTTGGTGTCACAGCAATTGAAGTTTACTTAGAGACACTTATCAGTGAGACATTCACATGGTTTTGGTGACAAGGAAAAGGATACACATTTCGGTAGGAGTTTGGTCGTCATGGTAATGTCTTATTGAATTTAAAATGTCTCCCCGACTAATGCATATGGAGTTTCATCAGCAAGAGTTAAGCAGTATCAGAATAGGATCTCAGCGAAGCGGTTATGTCTTGCTGACATGGGCTTTTCATCAACGGGTTCTTGGGGAGAGTCTTACCGAACAACACATGGGTGGTTTCTTTAGCCAAACATATTGCTTCTGGTGTGAGGTCATAGCAAATATACATTGTCACACCGACCGGTGGTAGGAGGATGCATATCGGTAAGAGTTATGGCTTTCAAAGTAATGTCTCGGTGAGTGACCTTCGGTTTCGCCAATAGCACAATAAGGACTTTGTCGGCATGAAATTGGATTGTCTCAACGACACATAGGTTGGAGGGATATTTTTGGTGAAACATAATATGCTCTGTGAGACGTCTCCCCGATATCATAAAGTCATAGCGACAAGTGAAAGGTAAAAGAACTCTTGGGGAAACATAAAGTGATCTACAAGATATCTCCCCAACTTAGATAAGTCATGGTGAAAGAGAATAAAGCACGAGGCGACTGTAGTGATTGAATTGCCTTTGGCATGACTATAATTTGTCTCAGTGACTATTCCAGTGTCGATTAATAAGAATTCAAACATTGTGGCTAACATGTGAGTTCGTAAAATACCATTGATGGCCGACATGATTTGAGCCCGAATTCTGTGGAAGGCTGACATGGGATCTCAATATGATATATTTTTCTTATGCTGGTGTATAAATAGGCATTTTGTAATTCTAAAATGGATCAGCTATCAGTTATTCGATATACAATAGGCAAATTAGATGGATATAGTACAATAGATTTATTAGGTTAGAGACTATGGTGCATGTTTTCAAAATGGAGGTATTTATGAAAGTCAATTGATGTTGCTGCAAATTTCTGATGTCAATTATCTGTTGAATTCAATGAAAAATACTGCTAAGTTGTCTCCAAGATTCATGCTTTCTAGTTATTTAAATTGACATAACAAGTTTATGTTCAGTTTATCAATGCACATTTGTTGTATCTGTGTGATTAATCAATTGGTTCTTTCGAGCAAAGATTAAATCCTTTTAATTGATCATAGTAATTAGAGAGATTCATTTGGATTATTAAAGTAGAGCTCAGTAGTTACAGTATTGCATGTTTATACAAGTTGTAAATAGAATATATGGCAGATAATTTGAGTTTTCTCTAGAGAGGTGTTGTTCATCTTGATTTCATTTTAACTCCGCATACCCAATAAGGCACTGGTCTCTGCGCTTCATCATTTTTAACTCATTCAGTTTCTTTATATCTGTTAATTAAGCATTTTAGGATTTAGATTAGAAGATTGCTATTGCTATCAAGTTTGATTTCATTTTTTCACTTTCATCTACCATTGTGGACAAATCATTGAATGAAAGATAATCATAAGTACATAAAGTTTGCTTCATTCAGAAAGGTACACTCGCCTAGGTTTAGCAGCACCTGAAGGGTAGAAGGTTGAGTTCACTTGACCTTGTATGTTACCCTTGCCTGTGTTTTTAGTTGAAGACCACATTATAGAGTCATTGAAGAAAAGGTTATAATTTGAGAAGATTTGGAAAGAGTGATTCTGCTAGGTAAAAGATCATAAATAATCATTTTCCTACTTTTGCAAAAGTAGGTGGCAACTCTGAAAGAAACATTGCATTTGTTCAAACATGAATGGAAGAAGATATCAATACAGGGGAGGTCATATTGCAACTCCTACTGGTAGCAGTAAGTGGACACACAAAGATGACAAGGTTGATAAGGGGAAAGGAATAAGTGAGGACATGTGCATGAAAGATAAAGATAAAACATCAAGAGCACATTTTGAAACATGTGATCGCTATGATACATGGAGAGATAATTCAAGTGCAAAACTTTGCACCCCCGAAGAGTAAGCAAATCCATTTTATAATCCTCAAAATCAACCTGAGTTTGATGCCAAACTTGAAGTAAGAGGACTCAGATATCAACAAGAATGTGAACAAAGGATGGAGGGTAACCAAAATGTGTTTATCGATCATGAGCTTCCTGAGGAAGTAATAGCACAATTTGAATTACAGAGGAAGATTATAGAGGAATTAGAGGCTAAATTGCAGAAAACTCAAGTTACTAATCAAACAGCTGGTTGCCCGAAGTATGTTCCACATCATAAGCAGGGTGATAAAGGTGCAGGGCCATCTAATCAATCAAATGCTCCTCACAATCAGATAGGGAATCAATACATATAGCCAAACCATCCACTTCACATTCCTACTCAGCATACAAATATGCAACCACCTCATGGTCAGCATTATTTCCCACAACATAATGCACAATAAAGTAATCCTATGTATCAATATTAGTACCCACCTATCCCTCCCCCTCACCAGTATGCAACAATGATTAGACAATTTGATTTGGCAGGGTTTCATTTATACCCTTACCCTATGGATGGCAGCTAGAGAAGTCTAGTACCTAAGTTTATAGGGAGTAATGCAATTACTTCTGAAGAACATTTAAAGAATTTCAATATGTTCATCCAAGACATAGGTGTGTCATATGAAGATTTACATATGAGGCTATTTATGATGTCACTTCTTGAAGATGCTAGGGATTGGTTCAACAACTTGCTAGCATCTTCAATTAATTCTCTCCAAATATTACAGGACAGATTCCTAGAGCAGTATGGGAATCTAAATGCACTAGATGCAGCTCTTCATGAATTGAAGCGAATTTAGAAAAATCATAATGATTCAATTTACGATTTCAACTGAAGATTCAACAAGTTGCAGACTAAAGTACCTCCTGGATCAAGGTTGCCAGTTTCTGTAACATTGAGTGTTTATTTGAATGCATTTGATCCTAAAACAGGGTATGAATTGAGAAATAGATTCCCGAGAGATTTGGCTAAAGCACAGAGGATAACACTGACAATTGAAAACAACATGAAGGATGCTGGAATAGTCAGTAAAAAAGATAACCCTAGGCCTCCTCAGCAAAGCCACAATTATTAGTACAAATAGGAGAATACATACAAAAATGAGAGGCTAAGGTTGCATGATATGCCTTATAATATAGACTGGAAGGACAAAAAACCTATAACAGCTAGGCTTGGAAACAAGGAGACTCCTGATCCATTGAAAAAGAGGGGAACCTATATGGTGAGTAATAATTACTTTTTGGAAGCTTGTGATAAGCCACATTCCCCAGACTATTGTGTTGTAGCCCAAAGGATGCAAGAAGAGGGAATGTTGATGGAAAATAATGCAGAAGATCACAAAGTGTATTTGACTTCAAACACTTTTCACCATGTGGAAGAGAGGTACTCATCTTTAAAGGATGAAGGATATGAGTATGACATTTCAAATCAGAAATACAATGTCCATATGGTTGAACAACAGGTCTTTTTTTATTCTAAAGAGGATTATATAGAACCACATTCTGATGAAATTCCTACTCACTGTAGTATGAGGAGACTCACCAAAGAGGAGATAGAGAGACTAATTGTTGCTATAGTTGAGGAAGCAAAGAGTAAATACTAGTTGAGAAATAGAATAGTAAATGAGAATGAAGGTGTCCCCAGGGGAATCTTCATGAAGGACCAGAAGGTAACACAAGGAATTGTGAAGAAGCCAAAAAATAAACCGCATGATAAAAATGAACAGAGGCTTGTCTAAAAGGAGGAAGTGAAGGAATTACAGAAAGAGATACAAAGGCCTGACTAGCCTAGTAAAGGAGAGAAGGAAGAAAACAAAGGATAAACATTGGAGCAGAAGAAAATCGTTAAGGTGGAAGGCTCTTCTTTTGACTTCACTCAGGCATTATCCCAAGTAAAAATGTCTGTTCCACTACTTGAGATGATGAAAATTAAAGAATACAGAGACTGTGTTGTTCAATTGATAATGAATTTTGAAAATAAAGTAGCTATCAATAGGCAGGAGAAAGTAACTATCCCAAAAGTTTGCTTGAGTGATGTATTAACAACTCCCCCACATGTTGATCCTTTTTTCACTACATTGCTTATAAATAACAAATTGTTGAGGAATTGCATGATAGACTCTGGTGCAGCTATTAATATCATGCCAGTAGAAGTTATGAAGCAGCTTGGCATGTGGGTGGATACATATGAAGGGAAATGTTATGCAATGGATAACAGACCTGTTCCTGTGGTAGGTATTATGAGAAATGTTGAAGTCAAGCTGGCTACTTATCCACAGGTGGCATATAATATAGATATAACAGTGATTCATACTCCTCCTCAGTTTGGGATGCTTTTATCAAGACATTAGACATCAACAGTTGGGGGAAATATCCAGTTTGATTTATCTTATGCAACTATTCTAGTGAATGGTCAGGAAGTCAGGTTGTATAGGGAGCCAAGAATGAGCCAAGTTGTTGACTATGTACCCCAAGATCAAATCAATTGTTTTTGTGATGTGAATCTTGACAACTTCAAGATAGAATCAACCCGGCGAGAGTTAATCAGTATTGATCCAGTTGAAGGTTCTTGTGGTGATCGAGAGAAAGAAGCAATGGACAAGAGTTCATTTGATAATGAGTATATAATACCTCCTATTATAGTTGAAAGTCATGAAGACTCATTTGATGAAGAAGAAATGATGTTTTTCCAAGGTATTCCCAGGAATGAATTCTAGGTATTTTCAGATCTACTTTATGGTAAAGCGGAAATAATTTCAGACAAGCTAGATGATGGAATAAGTGACTTCACTAGTAATGTTTCTTATTTTTCATTCTCTGATGATCCTGGGCCTCTTTTTGATGATGAAAAAAGTGAAGAATATAACTATAGAAATGAAAATGTAGAAGCATGTTCACTTAGCAGTGAGAAAATTTCAGATTTTCTAACTCTTGAATATCAGAAATATACACATGAAGGTGTTTCTGAGGTTCTTTGTCCAACTTACATTTTCCTTGATAGTGAAATATCTTTGTATGATGATTCTTATGACTCTTAGTGCATTTCTCAAGTTGATGGTGAAACCTTTCATGTTGATCAAATGTCTGTGTCCATTCATGATGAGGTATGTGATTTTGAAATTTCTAACTCTTGTGGAGAAGACGTTTATCTGCATACCAAGGGCGATAGTGGTCTAGATTTGATTGGTTCATATATGCTTAATATTGATGATATGATTCATAATCTAGTGTTGTATCCAATTGGTATTATTAAAGAGGTGCAAAAGGTTACAGATCTGTTTGTTTCAGACAATATTGATATAACATAATTTTTTGTTTCTCAAGAAAAGCACTTTGATGATGAATTTTCAATACAGCTGAGAGAGTGTTATAGTACACAATAGTGAGAAAGATAATGAGGAATTTTGCATTGAATATGCATATATTTTGTATGTTGGAGATAGCAGAGATTTGACTCATGATGATGGAGAATTTGAATTACAGAATGATGAAGGGAATTTGGGCCAAGCTGAGCATGATGATTCTCTAAGAACTTTCAATAATAGTGACAAAGTAGGTTGCATGATTCTCTTCAAGAAGAATCTGATGAACTCAAGACAAAACCAGGTATTTGACAGGGGAAAGTATGATTTGAGTTTCAGGTTGTAACAGCTCAGAATAGGTGAAGTTAAAACACAAAGGATTAAGGGTTGCTAGTGCATGGACAACTCTTGCTTGTCCTCTTTAAAATTCTTTTCCATGCACAGTAGTTTAGGGTTGTGGTTCACTTCATTTTAAATCCTTTTCACTTCCATTTTGCACTCACTTTCCATTGCCATTTATTCCATTTTTGCTCACTGGTTCATCATTTTGTGTTTGGTCTGGTTTACTCACCCAAAGATTTTGGATCCTTGCAATGATCTCACTATCATTCATCCCCAGATAGAGCCACTATTGGAACTGTAAAAATTTGATGATTTTACATATTTTTTATCCCCCTGAGTTTTCATATGAGTCCTCATCATAAGCATAGGGGCCTTCCATCATGACATTTTGTTTGCATTTTGCCTATATTTATCCCAAAATCCATCGGGTCATGCTTTTTTCATATTGTGGTCTATATCGGCATGAGAATACCAAGGTCTCCCCAATCCTTTTTGCATTTTCTGCTAATAAATGTCTATGTTGCCTTTCGGCAAGACATTTTTGGTGTCACAGTGGTTGAAGTTTACTTACAGACACCTATCGGTGAGACATTCATGTGGTTTTGGTGACAAGGAAAAGGATACACATTTCGGCAGGAGTTTGGTCATCAGGGTAATGTCTTATCGAATTTAAAATGTCTCCCCAACTAATGAATATGGAGTTTCATCAGCAAGAGTTAAGCGGTATCAAAATAGGATCTTAGTGAAGTGGTTATGTCTTGCCGACACAAGCTTTTCATCAATGGGTTCTTAGGGAGAGTCTTACCGAACAACACATGGGTGGTTTCTTCGGCCAAACATATTGCTTCCAGTGTGAGGTCATAGCAAATATACATTGTCACACCGACCAGTGGTAGGAGGATGCGTATCAGTAAGAGTTATGGCTTTCAAAGTAATGTCTCGGTGAGTGACCTTCGGTCTCGCCGATAGCACAATAAGGACATTGTTGGCATGAAAATTGGATTCTCAGCGACACATAAGATGGAGGGAGATTTTTGGTGAAACATAATATGCTCTGTGAGACATCTCCTCGATATCATAAAGTCACAGCGACACGTGAAAGGTAAAATAACTCTTGAGGAAACATAAAGTGATCTACAAGATATCTCCCCGACTTAGAAAGGTCACGACGAAAGCGAATAAAGCACGAGGTGACTGTAGCGATTGAATTGCCTTCGGTATGACTGCAATTTGCCTCGGTGACTATTCCAATGTCGATTAATAAGAATTCAAACACTGTGGCCGACATGTGAGTTCGTAAAATACTTTTGCTAGCCGACATGATTTGAGCCCGAATACTGTGGAAGGCTGACATGGGATCTCAATATGATATATTTTTTTGATGCTGGTGTATAAATAGGCATTTTGTAATTGTAAAATGGACCAGCTATCAGTTATTCAATATACAGTAGGAAAATTAGATGGATATAGTACAATAGATTTATCAGGTCAGAGACTATGGTGCATGTTTTCAAAATGGAGGTATTTATGAAAGTCAATTGATGTTGCTGCACATTTCTGATGTCAATTATCTATTGAATTCAATGAAAAATACTGCTAAGTTGTCTCCAAGATTGATGCTTTCTGGTTATTTAAATTGACATAACAAGTTTATGTTCAGTTTATCAATGCATTTTTTTTGTATCTATGTGATTAATCAATTGGTTCTTTCAAGCAAAGATTAAATCCTTTTAATTGATTATAGTAATTAGAAAGATTCATTTGGATTATTAAAGTAAAGCTTAGTAGTTATAGTATTGCATGTTTATACAAGTTGTAAATAGAATGTATGCCAGATAATTTGAGTTTTCTCCAGAGAGGTGTTGTTCATCTTGATTTCATTTTAACTCCACATACCCAATAAGGCACTGGTCTCTACAGTTCATCATTTTGAACTCATTCAGTGTCTTTATATATGTTAATTAAGCATTTTAGGATTTAGATCAGAAGATTGGTATTGCTATCAAGTTTGATTTCATTTGTTCACTTCCATCTGCCATTATGGAAAAATCACTGAATGAAAGATAATAATAAGTACATAAAGTCTGCTTCATTCATAAAGGTACACCGGCCTAGGTTTAGCAGCACCTAAAGAGTAGAAGGTTGAGTTCACTTGACCTTGTCTGTTACCCTGAAACGTATCAAGAGATTGGCAGCCTCTTGAGGCATCTTGCCTGCGTTTTGGAGAGCTAACAGGTACTGCGAACAATAACTTGTACTTTAAGTTAGATCATGATAAAGAATTGATTATTGAAGTTTTTGTTGATGACATTATATTTAGAGGTGATAATGATCTATGTACGAGGTTTGTTGAGGAAATGAAAAGTGAATTTGAGATGAGTATAATTGGATAGATGAAGTTCTTTTTGGGTCTGCAAGTCACTCAGCTAGATGATGGGATTTTCATATCACAGTCTAAATATGTGAAAGAGATGTTGAAAAATTTTGGCATGGAAGATTCAAAGCCTATTGGTACCCCCATGATAACTGGATGCAAGTTGACATAGAATGATAATTCTCCTAAGGAAAATCAAACAAGATACAGGTCAATGATTGGTGGATTACTTTACCTGACACAAACAAGTCTAGACATTATGAATGTAGTATGTATGGTTGCTAGATTTCAGATTGATCCAAAAGAATCTCATGTGACTAATGTTAAGAGAATCTTCATATATTTGAAAGGAAAAGTTGATTTTGGGATTTGGTATCCTAAAAATGATGATCTCACTTTTTGTGCATACACTAATGTGGATTGGGCTGGAGATGTAGATGACAAAAAAAGTACTAGTGGTGGTGGCTTCTTCCTAGGGAAGAAACTGGTGTCTTGGTTAAGTAAAAAGCAGAATTTCATCTCTCTATCTACTGCTGAAGTTGAATACATTTTTGTTGCAAATAACTATAGTCAAGTATGTTGATGAAATAGATGCTAAGATAAATTGGTGTAGTATATGATGAGCATGTTGCCATATACTGTGATAACTCAAGTGCAATCAATATATCAAAGAATCAGGTGCTTCACTCCAAGACCAAACATATATCAATAAAGTTTCACTTTTTGAGGGAGAAAGTGAGTGAGAAAGAAGTTAGATTAGAGTATGTGCCTACAAAAGAAAAAATTGTTGATATTTTCACCAAGCCATTGTCGAAAGATACTTTTGAGTACCTCAAAGGGTTGCTAGGGGTAATCACCCCTCCTGATAAGAACTAGAGATGCATTTGTATGCATCAATCCATGTGTATCATAGCTATATTCTGATTGAGATTGATGTTTTTGTGGCTGCTACTCAGGGGGAGTAGTCAGAAGTGCAAATATGTAGTTTAGAGCATGCATATGGAAAGATATTGCTTATCTTTGTCATTGATGTCAAAGGGGGAGAAGAGCATGTGAAAAAAAAAGAGGAAAAAAAATGGGAAGAGGAAAAGAGCATGTGGAAATCAGTGTTGAAGTTGAAAAACCAACTTCACAGTCCCCAAGAACACCTACAAGCAATCACCTATCACATGCAAAGATATTCAGAACAAAAAACAACAGAAGTTCTATAAACCCTCAAAGCCAATGTGTGCAAGCAAAAATCAGAATTAATTGATTATTGAATGTAATTTGTTTTACAAATATTACAAAATCCTTCAAAAAGGCAATGATGCAATAAAGCAGGAAAAGACAACCCTAATCTTATCTTGAGCAAAAAGACAGCTCAATAAGATAAGATAAGAATTAAATAATAATTATCCTAGGAAATAAATAATTACCTAAGTAAACTTATCCTAAAGTGTAATCAAATAATTAACTACACCAACAATCAGTAGGAGGAGAAGAAGTCTTGTGGAAAAGTAGGTTCAGAATCTAAGGGGGAGTAAGTGTTGATTGAGAGTTGTATTGATGGTGTTTTTCACATCTTGTGTTGCCATCAATGCCAAAGAGGGAGATTGTTGGATGTTGTGGCTATGTTGTTGATATGTGGTTGTCATTGATGTCAACACTATTAGCTTTCTATACTTCAGATGTTGGATATGTCGAGGATATTGAGAAAATTGTTAAAAGAGGTATTGCAGGTTGCCAGTGTATCAGTGAAGGTCATGAAGGTGCTTTGAACTATACATTGATGTTCAGTCATTGTGGTATAAAGGGTTTAATGAAGAGTATATCTAGTCTATCCATCGGAAGTCTCAGAGGTCCACGTGAAATTTTGATGAAGCTATGAACTGATGTGTTCCGACAGAGTTCTTGAGTAAATTTGGTGTGATCCTTGCAATGATAGTTGTTGCAAATGTTTCTTTGATGGTTGTTAATGCTTGTGGAATCTTCTAGATCATGCTCTATCTTTTTGGTATGTCCATGTTGATCGAGGTGTTCGTGGTTGATGATTTTTCTTTTGCATGTTTAGTTTTCTTGCTCTTGGCCAACATGGTGAGTATAATGTGTTGTAAATCCTTGAAAATCACAATTTTAATGGTTAGCATGCTTGAGGGTGTTGATTTGGGCCATAACTCAATATTGGTTGACTGATTTTGATTCACATTATAATTTGACTTGTAAATCCATCTAACATCATGTATATGTTTTATTTCTTTGTAGCCAACATAGTTGTTGATGTAAATCCAAGTTGTGGATATATAAGGAAGTTTGTTTTTGGAAAAGTAAAGAATGTAAGAGTGTGTGTGGAAGAAAAGGTGAATGCAAGTATTAGAATATTGATCATATCATTCAATTGCAGAGTAGAGTTTGGAGGAATTTGTGTCAAGTGTGAATAAGAAGTTTTTTGTGCTTAAACTAGAACTATAATCAAGCTTGGTGGAGAAGCTATTCTTTCAGTTCAATACCCTACAGATCTAATTTTTCCATCTGTAAGGTAGTGAGCCTTCCTTTTTAGTTGAGTAGTGAGCCTGAATGCAAGCGCATTCCCCATATTATTTTTATTATACTTTTAACATGGTATAATACTGTGGATTGACATCCACTGTCGTTTTTCCCCTAACAAGGTTTCCACGTAAAAAATCTTGGTGTTATTTGTGTCTCTGATGTGCTGATTGTTTGTGGTTAATTTCTAATTCATAAAATTTGAGATTAAGTGAAGTTAAAATAGAAAATTTTGATAAATCTGTGACAACTAATTCACCCCCCTCTCAGTTGTTTGTCCTTGTTTTTCCAACAGTTCTGCACTATAGAAGCATCATCATGCACACAGAACTAAAAATTTTCATTGAGGTACATGTCCATTAAATAATCTAGATTGAGGAGCCATATACCCATCCTTTTAAAACTAGCAGTGATGTTTGAAACTGTCAGTGATTTCTAAAAAGAATTTCTTCCCAATTTTTCTAATTATACTCTTTTTATCTCTATGTTAGGATATCAACCAGCCAGCCACACTGCTCTTTTTGATTTGAAATATAACTTGAATGCTAAAAAAAACTAACATCCAATGGCTACAATTTGTGTGATGTGTGTGTTGGTAGTGTGATAAAATCGATACCCAAAGACCTAGCTTCTTGGATGGTTGTCATGGCTATGTGGCTGCCATGGCCATTAAATATGAGCAAGTGCCTATTTTTCAGCAATACTCCACCCAGAACTGATTGTGCAAAATGATATAGCCAGTTCATAAATAGCTCTTTTGTCATCCAAGCATGTTGTTGGGTAGCTATGCATGCACCTAGTTCACAACCAACATTGTATTTTTTTATCTACCTTTTACCTTTGAAAAGATAGAAGCTTGGTATGCTTTGTCTGGCAGCATTAACACAACATAAAATTGTTATCCATTCCCTGCTCTTTGGAATAATGTATGAGACACTATTGCTGCCTCTTTTGGAAAAAACCTGCATGGCTCCATTTCTTCCAGCCTGAATTCTAGTTTCATCACAATTCCAAATTTTATGTGGTCTATGTGAGTTGGCTTGATATGCTTTGGACAGTGTGTCATAGAATGTGGCAACTACAACAGCCCTAAGGTTTAGAGATTTGTCTCTATCCAGTCCTTTCATTGTCCTCAATGTCAATTCAAGATGATTCCTTTTAAATCTAGTCCACCAAGACTTCCCAGGTAGCCCATCCTTAAAAGGGTTTGGTCATGTTTGGCATATTTTTGCGACTTCTTCTTTGAGATTAATAATTTAGAAAACCCATGGCCCATTGCCTTTTTTTACACCATTCCACAATTGAACCCTCTTCAACTACTATCAATATTGTGTGAGGACCTTTTTTTGATGTTGTTAAACTGCCTAACTAGTTGTTAAGTGTTGTCGTAGGGATTCCCCACTTTTTGGCTACACTCATTATCAACATTCCATTATCCTCCACATCTTTCAATGGTCAATCCATATCCTCTTTTGTCCACTCCTATTGAACTAAAACTTTCTTGATTCTAGCAGCTACATTTACTTGAATAACTAGCTCAGCTGGTTGAGGACTAATCTCACTAGCAACTTGATTGTCTTCATCTGGCGGGAAATGAACTCCTCTTTTTTCTGGAGGCATGGTTGTCTTTAGTCTCTTTCTGCCACAATGAGTCTGCATTTGAGCTTCGTTCTTCATTTGCACATGTCAACAAACACCTCTGGACATCATTTTTGTAATTTAGAATCTTTTGAATGTCTTTAGTACAAATTTAAAGAAACAAAGAGCCTAAAGCATTGAACTGGACATCCCACTTGCCTATGTTGATTAGTAGAGAGGCCTGCAGGGTGGTGCAACGTAACTATCAAGAACTACTTGGGCTAGTATGTGATAGGTAGAACAAATATGAATACTCGGGCATGTGTGTAGTGAGGATGAAAATTTAAAATAGGTAAAGCAAGAGAACAACATAGACCATCAATCAACTATACTAATATTAATCACAAACATTACAACATGTGGCATTCCAATTTCTTCATCTTTGTAATTGCAGTTTGTAATTTGAATTTGTAGGTTCATTTGGAAGTTCACAATGATGCTTTAAATAGAAGATGTGTGATGTTATATGTTTCCTTTAATTGTTTCACATTCTGATTTATGATGTTCTATGTTTGATTTGATAGTTTCATATTTTGATGTTCTATTCTATGTTGTATGTTTGAACTTACCATTTGGTTGTAGTTATGATTTGCTCTGTTGTATTTTTTTATGGTTTGACATTTGAGAATGTTGTTAAAATTTCTCTATATCAGATATTAGGTAGTCATTAATTTTAAAGTTGTAATCATCATTCCTCTATATAAATCTTTTCCAATCAAATATGACTTGTTGGGAAAATAGTACATATGCATCTAATATTTTTATCTCTTTCTATGTCAATTAATGCAACCTTACAAGTGTTTTAACAAGCATTCTATTTTTCAAAGTTTCCATTTATTCTTCAATCCATTGTGCTTCCTTCTTCAACTTCACCCCATCTAACATTTTCTTGAATGTACACAATCACAATTTACGAGATAAAACTAAACCAAATAAATAAAAAATTCCAATTGATGAATGAGCACTTATATGCGCTCTCTATTGGATCTATCTCATCAAATTGGTCTACACCAAAAGGTTGTAAAGATAGTCTTTGGCCTCCAATGAAGAAAATATGCTATAGGCTTGGGGTAGGATAATGATGTGTTGTCACAAGGTAGGATAATAAATGTCAAAGCAAGTGAAAGTGTTAAAAAGATCAACAGTAGTTTGAGTTGACAATATGTAATAGCACAAGACATGAGAAAAGTTTAAAAATTTTCAGGTTCAAATTTGCTGACAACAATACTAGTGTTGGGCCTAAAAAAAATAAGAAAGACTAAACAATACAAAAAGAAAAATTAGGGCCTAACCAATTTCATAAGACAGCTGAAATTTCAATCCTAAGGGTGTTTTGAACCCAACAAAAGAAACTTATCAATTATAAAAGCATCCTAAACTTTATGATGTGCACACCTACTAGGACAAAAACCTACTATTTTGCCTTGCATAACCACCCCATTTTATTTTTTGTGAAAATGGGACCCCCTTGTGTTTGTTTGTCCTTGTTGTTTTGTTTGGGCCTTTGAAGTTGTTATTTTCTTCCTAAGGCCTTGTTTATTTTGCTTTGGTGGGTTTGGAATGCGAGACGAAACTGAACTTAGAAAATTTATAAAGTTTCTAGTCCGGTTTCCATTCTACTTCTGGCTCCGCTACTTGTTGTCTTTGTTTGTTCATGGTTTTGTTTGTGCCTGGCCTTTGGGTTGGTTTCATCCCTTAGGTTTTATTTTCTTTTTCTTTTTCCTTCATTTCTTTTCCATTTGTTGGAAGTGGAACCAAGATGGAAACTGAAATCAAAACTTTGTAAAAGTTACAAGTTCAGTTTTGGTTCTGACCCCATCCCCGTTGAGTTTCGCTCTGGTTTGGTTTTCATTCTAATCCTATTTGTGTCGGTGTCTTTTTCATTTTCCTTGTGTTGGTTTTTATTTCTTTTGCTAGGAGTGGAACCCAGATGGAAACCGAACTAGGAGCTTTGTAAAAGTTTTGGGTCTAGTTTTGGTTCTAATTCCACCCCCGCTTTCCTTTGTTGTCTTGTTCCTTTGTTGTGGGACTGGAACCACATCTGGATTGGGATGTGAGACTTGACTAAAGTTTCATGTTCTAACTTGGATTTGCTTCCGCATCCGCCCTACCTTCGATTCACATATTTTTTGGATATGCATTCACATCTTTGACTCCACCCTTGACCAACTACATTAATGGCATTTATTACCACTCTCTCACACATGTGAAATGGGTTTTTAAACCTTAATTAGGTTTATTATTTCTCATAAGGATTATCTGAAGCATTTTATGACCTAGAGCTGAAGAAAACTTGAGAGGACCACGACTTGATCATAGGCATGTGTTTGTGAGTGAATTCTTGTCTAGTTTCAACCTTTCTTGGTGCATTTCAAGGTGGGCTTTTGTTCTTTCTCCATTTTGTTTTGTGTTTTTCCAGTTTTGTCTTTCATTGTGTTCATTGCGCATTCATGAGACTTTGTCTTATGAATCTTCGCTCATTTTTCTTGTTGCTTCTTGTTGGTTTGTTGTTTTCCTTTTGTTTTTATGTTTGGTTTGTTGTCTTCTTTCTATTTGTTCTATTTTTTCTGCTATTATTTTCATTATTGGTGGTCATGTCCATACTATTGTACCCTAGTTTCTAACCAGGGTTTCGTTTTAGAGGATCTCGAGTGCTTTAAAAGTGTTTAAATTTGTTTAATGATCCTTTTGATCCTATTATCATGTTGGGTTAATGGTTTTAACATCAAGATTTTGATGCCCTGAGTTCTGTAAGTTGATGTGTCATGCAAACTAGCATTTGTGTGTTTAACCTTTATAATATTGCACTTTTAAAAGTTCAAAACTGGTCTTAATCTATTAAGGGTGAGTTTAAGCCCGTTATTTAATGTTTCCCTATGGTTTCATGTGAACCAAGTCTTAAGCTAATATGATCAGCTGATTAAATTCTTAGTGTTAATGTTAAACTAGCGGAAGCGGATCTGAGAACGAACTCATTCCAAAGTGTTTCCATATGAGTTCAAATCCGAAAGCAATCCTACTTTCAGTGAATGTTGGATCTAGAATGTATACTTTTGTTCTTTTGGTGGAAGCAAAACTAGAGTGGGAAATGAACTTGCAACCATTAGTTGGGTCTAGGATTGGATTCCATCTGATCCTGGTCTCAGTCTAGGTCTACACCCTTCTTCTTTGGTGAAAGTGGAACCAAAGTAGGAGTTGAACTTGGAACTATCGATTAGTTCTTGGTTTTGTTTTCATTCCAATTCTAGTTCCGGTCTTGTTCCGGTTATGATCCT
Source organism: Sequoia sempervirens (assembly GCA_007258455.2). NCBI lineage: Eukaryota > Viridiplantae > Streptophyta > Pinopsida > Cupressales > Cupressaceae > Sequoia > Sequoia sempervirens. The sequence goes on from VDFB02058242.1 coordinate 506,110,497, forward strand.
GACAACACTAGCATTAAAAGGCTTAATGATCTTGATTCTTTCCTGACTCTACTTCCGATGGATATAATATTTTGCTCAATATAAGAAAGGGTGGAGAATGGTATGAAAGGTAATGTATGGTACAATGATTTCCATGCTTTTGATGATCTAATCCAGGGTTGTCTTGCAAGGATAAGGATGTCAAGAACATCAAAGGAAGCTTCTCAAAGGAGCCAACCTATAGAGAGTTCAAGAGAAGGGACCAAGCCTAAAAAAATAAAGGTGGAGCAACATCCATAACTTTGAGATACAAACATAAGAGTCCCACACTCATAGCTAGTAAGGTGGATTTAGATTGGGCAGACATCACAGACACAAACTTGGGCCCATTCAACTATGAATATTTTCTCGAAAAGATCTTTACAGAAGATGCAACAAGAAGAACAAAAAGTATTTTGTAATCTGGATTAGCACATGTTGCCATCTTTCCTCTATCAGTTCAATGTCCTTAGCAGATACTTACCGCAGCTGGAGCATACAATCCTACAACCAAACAATGTGTACACTTGAAGGGGAAAATTATCATTGACCTTACTCCACAAATGATAAGGTTTATGTTCAATGCACCTACACCACAAAATACCAAGCAACTCAATGAGGAAAAGGTATTGAAATTGTATAGTGACAAAAAGGAAGCCAATAGGACTCATATGAAAAAGAAATGGATGAGAGTTGAGAAGAAATCCCTGATTAATCTTCCTAATCAGCCTAAGAGATTAGATTTCACCAAGGAGATTGGGGACATAATCATGATGCTTTCCAGAGTATTTGGAAAGAGAGATGCTTCACATTTCAAAGAATGGATGTTTCCATTCATACAAACTATTTTGGATGGCAAGAAACAATTTGATTGGCCAATGATTGTGTCAGAGTGCCTACATAATCAAATGCTGAGAGTAAGGGAGACCAAGTCCTTCTTTATGACTTCCTATGTGATATATGTAGTAGCAAAGAGAGGCATTTTCCTTAGTTTAAATAAAGTTGGAGTATTGGGACAAGCCCCTCAATAGAAGAAGATCTAGGATCGCTATGACCAATTAACTTTGCAAACTTCTGAGCTACACTTTAGAAGAGTTAATGATGCATTCTTGTATGTCATCATTAATCAGTTGACAGGGGATGTAGGATACAGGCTGAGCAGGGATGCCATTGAATTTATTGAAGAATGGGGACATTGGTACGTCCAATACCCCAAGTTCACCTACTTTAGACTGGTTAGTTTTGATGGTCATCTGCATTTGCTTCCTAGATGCTGCAATAATATAATTGTGTTGATGGAATTTATTTATCAGGCTATAGGAGTGAATATTAAATTTGCTAACAAGCATAAGCCTTGTTGTCACAAATTTGTTATGAAATTAGTAGAGTATAGTTGTGCACACAATGTGGCAGAAAAGGTAATTTGTGATGACCTGATCCATTTGAAATTGGGCTTGTATACATGCAGGAAACACTTTGATCCCAAACACAAGATGCAAGGTTTTCTCCCTACAGTCTTTCACAAGCACTTCAATCTGCTAGAAGATTTTTGGATGGACCTACAAGATGAATATGATTTGAGGAGAAGGAATTATGAAAGGTTACCCATCCCATTAATGATTGAGTATGGGGTGAAGGAAGATATTCCTAACACTTTGTTAGATGACAGTGTAGCCTTGGATCCTCAATATGATGTTGAAAACATAGGAACCAAGGACTTAGATCTAGTGAACTGGGATGAAGAGGAGACAATTGATATTAAGCAGATTGCAAGGACAGTCTTGGATATAAGTATTTAGTGGGTGGTTATGAGAATCAATGAGCTAGAGGCTCAAAGTTCAAAGAAGAAGAATGCTGCAAGAACCACCCAAGGATATAAAAGAAAAAAAGAAGAATAACTCCCAAAGAACAATTAAAGTTTTTCCCTTCCAATACTAGAGAGAAGCTTCATCCAGTGCTGCCTGCCCAAGACATTCATGAAGCACAAGAAGAGGAGGCCACAACTGATGTTGGAGGTGAAGCTTCATCTTAACCAGGTGCATCAATGACTACTGCAATTGAAGCTTCAACTCAACCTACCATCATAGAGCAACCAATTGAAGTGATTCCCATTGGAAGCCTTCATAAGGAGGTTGAATCATTGAAGGGGAAGGAGCTAGAGGTGGAAATTATAACATAGATACAAACTCCGAGGCCACCCATTCTGATAGGGAAACTCCTATGATTGATGAGGAGCTTCATCCAGTGTTGCCTGCCCAAGACATTCATGAAGCATAAGAAGAGGAGGCCACAACTGATGTTGGAGGTGAAGCTTCATCTTAACCAGGTGCATCAATGACTATTGCAGTTGAAGCTTCAACTCAACCTACCATCTTAGAGCAACCAATTGAAGTGATTCCTATTGGAAGCCTTCATAAGGAGGCTGAATCATTGAAGGGGAAGGAGCTAGAGGTGGAGATTCATAACATAGATATAGACTCCAAGGCCACCCATTCTAATAGGAAAACTCCTATGATTGATAAAGAAACAAAGGAAGTAGGAACTAAACATGTCCTCACTCTCGAGGATCAATGGAAGTTGATTAAAGAAGCCAAGAGAGTAGTTGATGCCAAGGCCCAAGCTAAGGAACTTGCTAAACAACAAGAAGCTAGAGCACAAGCCAAGGATGAGGAGTTAGCAAGAAAACAAAAAGAAAGAGAAGATTTGCTACAACAAAAAAAATAACAAGAGCTAAAGATGAAGATAGAAAATGATAAAATAGCCTTGGTAAAAAAGATTCATGAACTTGAGGAAGAAAAGGCTCAACAAAAGAGGCTAAAGTATTGGCCAAACATGGGTAGGAGTTAAAGGAAGAATGGGATAAATTTAAGGAGATTGAAAGACAAAGAGACCAAATGATGGAAGAAAGAGGCTAGAAGAAGAATTATTGCAAAAGGAGTTAGAAGCTAAAAAGGTGCAGGAACAAAAGGATAAAGTCGAGGCTGAGAGACTAGCAAAGGAAAAAGCAAAGAAAGAGAAGCAACAAGAAGTTGATTCTCAACTTAGGACAATAGTTTGGAAACCTCTTTCTCCTACTACTTCTTCCTCTACACAGGTAATAACTCCCCCTACTACTCCAACATGATTGAAGTTGTATTTAGAAAAGAAACAAATAGCTTAGCCACAACCATTAAATTGGGATGAGATGATGAAAGAAATAAATAAAGACCCAAGAAAAGGGCAAGAGTTCTTCACTCTACCAAGCTAACAGATATAGGGGAGATTATTGTTGAGTGTGCAATCCCTATGGTGGATAAGGACAGGTAGGACATGCAATTAACTGATTACCAGTTGGGGGTTGTCAATTTGGGTAGACCCACAAGAAATCAACAAATTAACCTTATTGAAATTGTAGCATCATCCACCAAATCTAGGATGATCAAGGAAAAATAAAGAAAATATGAACTTAAGGCCCAATTGGATTAGTTACACAAATTTTTAAATGGTGTCTCCTCTCCTGTTTCCCAACAAGTTGTTTCTCTTGAGACTCTAGTCCTATTAAGCAATAAGGAAGCTAATGATTTCATCCAAATGAGGACAAAAGTTGGAATGCATGATAGGTGTGTTGATCAGCTCAATCAAGAGGTTTATGAGTTGCTTGTTGATAGTTTTAAAGTTCATGAGAGGGCATTGGAGTTGGTAGAAGACATAAATTCACATGTTGAAATCTTGGGGACATAGAAGAGGAATATAGAGAGAATATCAAGAAATTGAAGGATATCAATAAGTTTCCAAATCAAACTGTGTTGGAGCATTCTATCCTCAATGAAGATAATTAAGATTTCCTTGAGAATACAATGAGCATAATCAAATTTAGATCTGCATTCATTAATCAACATAGGGATGAAGTCCAACAAGCTATCAAAGATCTAAATGAGTGGATTGATGAACTAGAAGTAGTCATTACTATTTTGTCCAATGTGGATATCCCTGTGAAGGAAGGTCTACCTCTAGATAAATTGAAGGAGAAATGGAATAATAGATTTGAGGAGGTGATGTAGAAAGAAGATGATGGTGAGGACTTGTTTTTAGATAGGATTCTAGACATCAAAGATGAAGCAAAGGCTGCCAAAAGAGAATTGATTAAATTAAGAGATATGCATGAGATTGCTTCTATAGAAGTGAAAATAATTAAGTTTGAGGATGATTGGGTGGATGGCCCCAAAACAGCTATACTTCAACAAGTGTTTGCTGACTATGATGAGTACCTCCAAGAGTAGAATACAAAGGAATGAGGTGGTAAAAGAATGTTCCTTCTAGTTTGGCACCTAAAGACTTAGTCAGTAGAATAACCATCTTTCCTATTCTTCAGCAGATCGAAGACAACTTTAACATTGGATTCCTTGCAGCTCATTCCTTTTCTTTAGGAAGATTTTGGATAAAGAAATGGCCCCTGTCAAAAGCAGGAAATCATGGTGGATTGCTTATCCTTACTTGGTTGCCCCTGATATTATGGATGTCATGTTTTGTAGCCTTAAGTGGCATCTAGTGTCTTAGTCCTGAGTGTTATAAGATAAATTTTGAAAGATATTGTAAAGTTCAGCTAGTTGAAGGAAGATTAGCCACCTTAGAGAGAAAGATCGTAGTGGTAGTTGATATAGTTTTTAGATTTTTATGTTTTAAGCAAGATACTTTGATACTCTTTTTATAGTTTTATGCAATTTCACTTACTTTTAGAAAGTTTGTAGTTAAATGATGATTTCAGTGAATCATAGTAATTCGTGTGCCAGTGGATTTTGTTGCACAAAAATGTTTCTTATTTGATGAAAATCAATAGGAGAATCCAAATTTGAAACTATTTCATTGAGTTATCTATGAGTGTGATCTATTTATGTCTATTGATCTGTTAATCTAATCAATGAGTTGATGTGTTTTGGGTTTTGAAATAAAGTTCAATGAATGGTTATGGTGATTGTATTTTGCACTATGGATGTATGCACTAGTATAGTTCTTGCTATGTATTGCATCATGTTATGGTTTTGGTTGGTTGAGAAAATACTCATTGCTAGTATACATGTTTGGATTTAAATTAGTTTATATTCATAATTGTTATTCTAAAGCTTTGTCTTATCTTTTTAAATTTATTTACACCCCTCAAATGTTAGATAGATACAGTTTGTATTCCTCTTAGCAGCAAGCCCATTGCATATTACAACTATATTGACCACTTTGCAAAACAGTAGCATGGTGAACCAACATCAAGGACCTTGGAAGGTGACCAGTTTAACCATTGATTGTCCTTTTTAGGAGAGGTGAGGTGTTTATATCTTACTTTCATGTTGTTGCATCAATATGGCCCATCAACAGAATTGGCACTAGAAGGAGGGCCAAGGGAACAAACTGGATCAAATTAGGTCCTACTCACCAGAGAGTTTTCATAGAGTTCTTTGATCCATTGCAAATCCACCACCGCTAGTAGAACTTCAAACCCAAACAAGACCCAAAGCTCATAGAGTTTTGATCTCATCATCATTATCAAGCCCACTCACTCCCCTTATATTTCCACCAATACCTCAGTTGGTACCGCTGAATCCACCACCTCAGCCACTAAATCCACCTCCACCACCTCAACAACCAAATCCACCTATGCCATAGTTGGCTCAACCACCCCCACCACTACCACCAATGGCTTTCTTTGTGAATAACCCCTCTCCACTAGGGACTATTCCAGGTGGCATACATGATATGCCCAAAAACTATGAGAAGTTTTGTCCTAAGTATATCCATGGGGAGTCTAGAAGTGTTGAAGAGCACATACAATCATTTAAAGATGCATGTACTTGGGCTCAAATAGCTCACCATGATATGGTGTGTAGGTTGTTTCCTTATTCCTTGAGTGACATGGCCTATAACTGGTACCTAAATCTACCCCAATGGTCTATTATGAGTTGGACAGACTTGGAAAATACCTTCATCAACCAATTTTAGGTTTATGTGGACCTTACTATTCTATACCACCAGTTTTCCACTATAAGGAAGGAGCCATATGAACCATTACCCTTGTTCAATACAAGATTCCAAAGAATGTACGAAATGTTGTAGGATCCTTATTTGGTTGTGGAGAATAGTGCCATTTAGGCATATTTGAGGGCTATAGACCCTTTGATCGGCTTGTTATTATAGAGAACTTTCCTACTAGTGAATATTGATTCTTTGTCAAAGGTATATCACTTAGCCATCAAATTACAACAACAAATAAGCACGCAATTAGGGAGCTTAGGATTTTTCCCTCCTATAGGATATCAAATGCCTAGCCCAACCCCCTTGTTTAACATGGTCCCAGGGATGTCTTATTCACAATACAGACCCATGGATGAAATGAAAACTCCATCTCCCCTTCCGTTCTTCACTACTGGAGCCCCCAAATTCCTCCCAAAAATTGCAAGGTAATCATAATCAAGTTGGAGGATCTAATCCTATTAGTCAGCCACCTATTGTGAAGACTGTTAAGAATGAACAAACTGTCCAACTTACCAATGAGATGTAGACCTTGAGAAAGACCCTATCACAAGTCACCAATGATATGGATCAACTTAAACTTAATCCCTCTACAATTCAAGGCCACAAATATTCTAATTAGGGTAATTATCCTAATCAAAATAATAAAAAAAACCAAACAAACTTCCAAGGTCAAAATTTCTCCAATCAGGGTTACCAGAACCAAAATAGAGGGTATAATCAAAGGTCCAATAATAATAGACAATGGAATATTGAGCCTAACATTAGGGTAGTTCCCCATAATTATCAGGCTGGTGATGATAAGCCACACATTGCAAATGTGGCAGACCTTAATTTTATGATGAACTGGTGCAAGTTGCACAATGCTACTGCCCATTCTGAAGTTAATTGTCCTACGATGGAGAAAGTTGTCAAAATGGCACAAGTAGATGCTCAAACATTTCAAGGAAACTCTAACAAAGGAGGTGGATTGGTTTACACAACCATGGATTATGATCTTTTTGATGAAGAATCTCCTTTTCCAAGGCAAGACGAAAATGGACTAGAAGAGGACGTATACAATGCTCAAGCCTTTTAGACAAAAGGGGGACATTTTCTAAGAAATCAGAATAAGGGCCCATTTACTACATAAACTCCACCCAACCACATGGTTCCACCAAGCCAGAATGCTGATAATAATTCTCCACCACCAAAGGGTTCACTAGAATTCCAAAGAAAAGGTAACTCAACTTTTGTTCCTAAGTATAATGTGAATAATAATATGGAATTTGATTTTGTTTCTGAGATGCAAAAACAAAAAACCTCCTTATCATTATTTGACATTTTAAGATGGTGTCCCACCGAATGCAACATTGTGATGAGGGATTTAGAGGAAGCAGACAAGTTAAAAGGGAAGACTAAGGTGACACCAGTTGTTGACATGAATCCAACCTTATACAAAAAGAAGGTAGGGACTCCTTCATTTCTCTTGAGTTTAAGGATTTTTGGAAAGAATTTGCACAATTGTCTCTTGGATTCAGGAGCCTCTAGTAATGTCATGCCATTTTCCATATGAAAAAGGTTAGGTCTAAACCCAGTCCAGACCAATAAAAAGGTGATTCAACTTGAAAAAATAGAGGTCAATGTGGCTGGGGAGTTGAAAAATGTACATGTACAAGTTGGGTCGGATCCACAGATCCAAACATATATGGATATTCAGGTGGTAGATATCCCTGAAACCTATGGTATGATTCTAGGACATGATTTGATGAAGAGTATTGGGGGATATCTTTCCCTTGATTTCTCACATATGTGGCTACCATGGAAAGGGGTACCTACCCAAATTAGGATTGAGAGTGAACCCTACCTAAAACACATGATTATAGAGTATGACTACCCCAACGAGGTAGAATATTTTGAAACCAAAATAGGGGTTTACAAGGGAGAAGAGATCATGAATCTATCCATGCTTGATTCTAATAATTCACCACTTGAAGAATCCCCTAACCCCATGATAATTGTCAACTAGGAATGACTGATCAGAAAACTACAACAAGATCAACTGGTTTTGGGAGAAGAAATAGACTTGTGGAGTCTATTACTTCCAAATTGGTGTAGGGTTCACTAACAAAGTCACTTTGAATTAACGTGTCAACCTTGCATTGATATTTTGAATCATGTTTTTCAAGCAGGAGAAAACTACCAAATTCATCTTGAAGCTATTCCAAGCCAGTTCTCATTTGAGGCTAAAGATGCTACTATTCTAACCAGGGATAATACCCTTTCAGAGGAAGTCATTCCTCAAACTGAATCAATTAAGGTCCTAGTTTTGGACCAACATATTCACATTGAACAACCTCAAGGTTTTTTTGATACCCCTATTCCCACCAACTTACCTATGCCCAAAGGGTTGTTGAAAACAACAACTAGTTTTCAAGAAGACATGCAAGAATTACATTCTACACCTAATCTAGATATGAACGATATTTTTGACAATCATCTTAAATAACAATATCTTAATTCTGATATGATAAACCCGTTGGCTTCACCGCCTATTTCCCTTAGCCAAACACTTGTGGTTAGTCTCAAGGAACAAGTTCCAACTCACAATCAGTTATGGACCCTTAAATTTGATGGGTCTAAGTCTAAAAAAGGGAGTGGGGTTGGAATTGAGCTAACTACTTTGAAAGGAAAAACTTATTTTGCTTCTTCTAGGTTGCAGTTTGGTTGTACCAACAACGTAGCTGAATATGAAGTACTAGCTAGAGGACTAATGTTTTCACATCAGAAAAGAGTTACAACCTTGACTGTCATGGGGGACTCTAAAGTTATTGTCAAATAGGTCTGCAATCAATATACTTGTCACAACAAGAGATTGGCTACCTATAGAAATAGAGTTTGGAATTTAATTAAAGATTTCAATGTTTTTGTGGTCAAACTAATCCCCAAAGAAGAAAATTAGATTGTTGATTCATTGGTTGTTGTTTTGAGCACTTTGGAGCCTATGCAAGACTCCAAATTAAAGAGATTTTTAGTGGAGTTGGTATCTATCCCATCTTTCCTAGATAATGTTAGAAAATTTCAATTTTTTGATGATGATCAACACATTCTTTCTTTTCTAGCAAGCTTAGATGTCTTTAAGGTACAAATTATTGATGAGTCAGACAAAGATTAGGGAGATTGGGACCTTGAAATCCATGATACAAAAGGCATACCTAATCTAAAAATTAATAGCATTCCTAAGGGAATGGTGGCCTTGGAGAGGATTTTTTTATTCTGATCCACGAGCTCATGAAAGATTTCCAACAAACAACAATGGAGGAGAATACGAGTCTATCAATTTGGCAGGTTCAGATCTACAAAGGAAGGTGTACATTGGAAAGACCTATCCCAAAGAAATTAGAGATAAGATATTGAAGGTGTTGAAGCAGGACATTACTACAATTTCATGGGGATATGAAGACTTGAAAATTTTTGATACTTTTTTTATTACACATACCATACCTTTGAACCCTGAGTCAAAACCTTTTTGCCAAATACAACGTCCTGTCAACACCTTAATTGAACCCTTTGATTTTTAAGTTGGTACAAAAGTTGTTATTAGCAAAGATAATCTTTCCTATGCAACATTCCACTTGGGTAGCTAATCCGGTTCCTGTTTGCAAGAAGAATGGGGAGATCAAATTGTGTGTGGATTTCAAAAATCTCAACAGAGCTTTGGAGAAGGATAATTATCCACTTGCTTCTCTTGACAAGGTCTTGCAAACTATCAATGGATATCAAATGATGTCATTTCTGGATGGCTATTCTAGGTATAATCAAGTGCTTGTCAATTATGAGGATAGAATGAAGACAACCTTCACTACTAAGTGGGGGATGTTTGCCTATCAGAGAATGCCATTTGGTTTAATTAATGCTGGATCAACCTTTCAACATGTGATGGATGTGCCATTCAAATATTTGATAGGTAATTGTATTATTATTTATATGGATGACTTGATGGTGTTTTCTAAGGATAGAGAGGACCATACTATAGATTTGGTGAAAGTTCTTAAAAGATGTATCAGTTATGGTGCCTCTCTTAACCCCAAAAAGTGTGTGTTAAGAGTTTCTAAAGGGAAAATTTTAGGTCATATAATCTCATAAAGGGGGATATCCATAGATCCCAACAGAGTTGATTCTATTTCGAAGTTAACTATGCTAGGAAGTAAAAAATAAATGAGATCTTTCTTTGGAAAGATCAACTTTGTGAGAAAGTTTATAACCGGGTTTGCAAAAATTGTCAAACCTCTTGATGAGATGATGAAAAGGGATGAAAAAATAGAATGGAGCATTGAGGCCAAATCTGCATTTTCACAGATTAATTAATCAATCTCAAAAGCACCAATCCTCACTATTCTTGATTATTTAAAACCTTTTTACATCTATTCTTTTGCTTCTGAACATTCATGTGCACCTTTATTGATACAATGAAAAGGTGAAGGAGACAAAAGGCCTATTTCTTTCGTGAGTTCCCCATTTAAAAATGTTGAATTTAGATACCCACCTATTGAAAAGCAAGCCTTTGTACTAGTGCGAGTGGTTAAAAATTTCAGACATTATATCCTTCATAACCAAGTCATTGTTGTAGTTCCTAATCCTATTGTAAAGTCTATGCTCGTGTAGAGTGAACTAGGGGAAAGAAGAGGAAAATGGATGGACATTTTGCAAGAGTTTGACCTTGAGATACACCCAATGAAGCTCATTCGAGGAAAAGGTTTTTCTAAAGCTATGGAAGATGTTGACAAGAATATTACTTGTCAAGAATACACAATGTAGTCATTCACCAATGATCCCTGGTATGCAGATTTGATCTACTATCTGCTCAACAACAGGTGCCCAGATAGGATGAACACAAGTCAAAGGAGAGCATTGAGGTTAAAAATTTCTCATTATATGCTTAAAGGAGGATCATTGTATAGGAAATTTTTTGAAGGTGTCTACCTATGTTGCTTTGATCAGCAACAAGTGAAGCATGCTATTGCTGAATTTCATGGTAGGCATGGCACTGGTCATGGTTCTGTGGATTCTTTGGCACATCAGATTATTAGATCAGGTTATTAATAGCCACATGTGTTTTGTGATGCCCACCAACATGTCAATACATGTCATACATGTCAAATCTCATCATAAGAGGAACACAATCTAACAATGCCTCTGCAGCCAATTTATGAGGTAAGACCATTTTCCCTATAGGCATTAGATTTTATTGGAGTGATTAACCCAAACTCTTCTTCAGGTCACAAGTTCATTCTGATAACAACTGACTATTGTACACGTTGGACGAAGGCTCAACCTTGAAAAATAGTACCATGGAGGTAGTCATTAAATTCCTTACTGAATGCATTGTCACAAGGATTGGAGTACCTTTCACCCTGGTATGTGACATTGGCAATGCCTTTTCTTTTGTTGAGTTTATTCAATGGGCTTATGAACATAAAATTGTCTTGAATTATTCTTCTAATTACTACCCACAAGGGAATGGAGTAGAAAAGTCTACTAATAAAAAATTATTGGAAGTAATTAAGAAGTTATTGGAGAGTAATCCTAGTGATTGGCATACCCAATTGAGTTTTTCCTTATGGGTGGAAAAAACTAGGATTAAGGCTGCCCTGAAAACTTCACCTTTTAAGCTATTCTATGGTTAGGATCTAGTTTTTCCTATCCACTTACAAATACCTATCTTGAGATTTATGTAGGAATTTTATTCCAGTTATGATAGGATTGAAGTAAGACTAGCTGGTTTGTTGAAATTGGAAGAAAAAAGAGATGCTACTTTACATCAGTTCTCTAAACATCAAGTTGTCATCAAATGTTGGTTTGAAAAAAGATCCAAGGTTAAGGCCTTTAGGATATTAGACCTCATATTATTGTGGGATAAGGTCAAATAAAATAAAGGTAATCACCAGAAGTTTGATAAACTTTGGTTAGGACCTTATGAGATTGTTGAGATCCTTGGTGAGAATGCCTTTCGTTCGAGTACTTTAATAGGAGAACTTGTTTTATTGCCTATCAATGGTTAGTTTCTTAAACATTATTTTGGTTCATAGAGGTCTAATCTTCTAATTAATTGTACATATGTAATTAGATGTTTTCTTTTCTTGGGTTTGTTGTTCGTGTGCTTTTATTTTTTATTTTTGTTGTTTTGTTTTGCTTGTGTCTTTGTTTTTGGGGACCTTCATTTTCCTCCAGGAATGGATGAAGGGGTTGTTATTCAAAGTATACTATGGGTACTAGGAGAGAAGTTGGTTTAGGTATTTTCAAGTATTTTTGTTGAAATATTTCATTTTAAAATTATGTTTTATGTTCATTTTCAACAAAGGTTTTCAAAAGTTATTGAAAATAGGGTGCATTGTAAGAAATTTTCATGAACTATAATTCAATCTGTCACAAAAATAAGTAGATACATCCACTTGTATGAAGGCCTATTTGTCTCAAGGTGGTTGTATCTCAATATTTAAGTGAAAATCCAATTCCCCAACACTGTTATGAGGTCCATAGTAGTTCTCAACCCAAATTTCAATTTGATTAATATTTGAATATTGAGGAAAGTGAATAAAAAAATGTATACAAGTGAAGCTTATATAAAGAATAGGCAAAAAAGAACCATAAAGAGTGGGAAAAATCAATATTAAAGGGGTGATTCAAGTATCTCTACCGGGGATATGGATGCCTAGCTAGCAATAGAGCAATGCTTTGAGAGAACTAGAGGTATCTTTTTCGGTGCTATGGATGCTTGACTAGTAGAGGAGCAATGCCTAAGATATCATTGCATGATAGTTCAAAGGACTCAACTCACGTAGCTTGAATCTTAGATATAGTTGTTTAGAGGTGAAGAAAACTTTGTAAAAAGAGATGCACCATATATGCACACACTTATATTCAAAAGTAGTAAGTGTTGATTTACATTTGAGATTCCAGGTCAACCTTGCTTAGTATAACTAATCTAATTTACATTGTAATAATCATAAACCAGAGGTTCTGGGTGACTAAATTATTTAGCATCTTGAAAATGGGTAAACCATTTTCCCAGCCAAATCACCAATTGTTATGCCTTGGATAACCACCCCATTTTATTTTTGGTCAAAATGGGTCCCCCTTGTGTTTGTTTGTCCTTGGTGTTTTGTTTGGGCCTTAGGAATTTTTCTTTTCCTCCTAAGGCCTTGTTTATTTTTCTTTCGCAGGTTCAGAATGCAGGATGAAACTGAACTTAGAAACTTTGTAAAGTCTTTGGTCTAGTTTCTATTCTAGATCCAGATCTACTCCTTGTTGTCTTTGTTTCTTCATTGTTTTTCTTGTGTCTGACCTTTGGGTTAGTTTCCTCCCTCAGGTTTTCTTTTGTTTTCCTTCTTCATTCATTTCTTTTCCCTTCATCAGAAGCGGAACTGGGATGGAAACCAAACTCAAAACTTTGTAATAGTTACGGGTCTAGTTTTGGTTCTGACCCCGCCCCCGTTGTGTTTCACCCAATTTTGGTTTTCATTTCGATCTTGTTTGTGTTAGTGTCTTTGTTGTTTTCCTTGTGTTGGTTTTTGTTTCTTTTGTCAGGAGCAGAACCGGGATGGAAACTCAACTAGGAGCTTTGGTAAAGTTTCGTGTTCAATTTTGGTTCTGATTCTACCCCCACTTTCCTTTGTTGTCTTGTTCCTTTGCCGTGGGACTAGAACCGGATCTGGATTGGGATGTGAGACTTGACTAAAGTTTCATGTTCTTCCCCAGATCCGCTTCCACATTCACCCTACCTTGAATTCACATATTGGTTGGATACACATTCACGTCTTTGAATTTTCCCCCGACCAACTGCATTTATGGAATTTATTGCCACTCTCTCGCACACGCAAAATAGGTTTTAAAACTTTAATTAGGTTTATTATTGCTCATAAGTATTATTTGAAGAATTTTGTTGATGTGTTTTTTATGCACTTCTCAACACAGGCAGTGCGTAGGTGCACTACCTCTCTTGAAAGACAATCTTCCACAATCAGATTGTAGAACACTATCCCAAGGTCTCTAATGTTAGGTCTTGATAGTGCTTGGAATATCTCAGTTGTTTCATGTGATTTTCTAGAATCACAAGGCAGACTTATGGATGAGTTACAAAGCATGGGAAGTTGGATATGCAAATGGAGTTCTTAAGATGGGAGAGTTGTTGTGCATTTTCTAAAGGTTCAAACAACAATCTTGAACTCCATTTCATCATTGGATTTGGCTTTACAATGTGCAATGAACCTTATCATAGGTCACTCATTAAAAAAAAGAAAAGGAAAAAGGGTAGGGAAGAGAGATGGTTCCTAGATCTGAAACTATGAATGAACAGTGATCATGGAGGCTGCTACAGTAGACAAACTCCCTAAAACTAAGTTTTGCTTGACCAAGAGAACCTACAGCTACAAAAAACCAGTGGAATCTTCTAAGGACTATAGATTTTCAGATTACACACACACATCATGCACATGTAATTGAACTAAGTTGCAGCAATGAAGTAAAAAGCTCAGACTAGCTTTGCAAAGTGACTCATCATCAATGAACCACAAAAAGCATGAGCTAAAAATTCATCAAATACTGAAACAACAATCACCATAACCACTTCCATTCAAGAAAATAACACATAAGCTAATAAGGAAGTTGAACCATGCATACATAAAGAGAAAACTCAAAAGGAACACCCATAAATCATGCAATGTTGTTTTCTATTGCTACAAAATGTCTTTACATTAGTTCTCCAACCCTTTACAAATGAGGGGCAAGCCCCTATTTATAGTTTTCCAAAGCCTAAATGAATGTCTAGGATTAATTCATAATGAGTGGCCCATACTTGGTTACATTAAGGTTTCACCTACCCCCCATTATCCAGTAATTAAAAAATATATTCCTTGTCTTTTCCCTGTTTTGTCATCCAGTGTTGAGGTGTTGTAGCAATTTTGTCATTTAGTTGATTGCCCTTTTACTATAGTTAAAACTTCTTGAAAGTTTCCCTTCTTACTTGATGTGTTTGCAGTGTTCTTCCTTAGACCAAATGAGCCCGTCGACGATTGGCATCAATGGATTGGTTGCCCTTGATTTGGGCGGGTAGCTCCCTTATGCTCTCTTCAAGACCACCCCCTTGCATTTTTTTCATTGACTTCCTTGGCATAGGCCTTCTTCTAACACTAACCTTGTTGGTGGGTGATAGGAGGAGATGCGAACATGAAATGAATGGTGACAGGAGCTATGCACATTCCTTGTTCATCTTTCTCAATGGGTCTCCTCAATGGACCTACAGTAGGCTTCTTGAATCCTGCATACATGAAGTGTCGTAAGTGCAATCAAGGAAAACATTAGCCAAATCTTGCAAAATCCTTTTTAAATCTATCCATGCATCATCAAAAGATCATAATATTCATATTTGGAGCTCATTTGGATCATAAACATTAATGTGGTCCCAAGGGGGCGGGCAGCAAACGAGGGACAACAAACTGGAAGGGAAGTTCCTAGACCTCACAAAACTTAGTAAAACCAAGATTTTTCAATTATAGCGCATGGGAAAAGGGGAAGGAAGCATGCCCATAAAAACCACCTTAATATTAGACTCATTTGACAAAAATTGAAAGCTGAAAATGGCCACGGAGGGGCCGGGTCCCAAAAATGACCACAGAGAGGTCGGGTTCCGGAGGCTAGGTCGCCAGGGGCTAGCGGATGTTCAAAATGACCATGGAGGGACGGAGTCCTGGAAATGGCCACGGAGGGGCTGAGTTCTGGAGGCCGGGTTGTTGAGGCTCCACGGATGTTCAAAACAACCATAGAGGGATGGAGTCCTAGAAATGGACATAGAGGGGCCGGGTCCCAGAGGCTGGGTTGCCAAGGCTCCACAGATATTCAAAATGGCCATAGAGGGATGGAGTCCCGAAAATGGCCATAGAGGGGCTGGGTCCCAGAGGCTAGGTTGCCAAGGCTCCATGGATGTTCAAAATGGCCACGAAGGGACAGAGTACTAGAAATGACCAAGGAGGGGCCGGGTCCTAGAGGCAGGGTCATTGGGGCTCCACGGATGTTTCAAAACAGCCAAAGAGGGATGAAGTTCTAAAACCCCCGAAACTTAATGAAACATTGATGAAACCTTGGCAATTCATTTAGGCACCACAAAACATCCCAAATCCACCAAAAAGTTGTCCCCAAAGTCAAAAATGTGGAAAGTGGACTGTCGGGGGTCCAAAAATGTTTCAAAACAACCAAAGAGGGAGGGAGTTCTAGAGGGAAAGTTCTAAAACCACTGAAACTTAATGAAACGTTGACGAAACCTTGGCAATTCACTTAGGCACCATAAAAACATCCCAAATCCACCAGAAAGTTGTCCCCAAAGTCAAAAATGTGGAAAGCAGATCATTGAGGGTCCTCAGATGTTTTAAAACAACCAAAGAGGGAGGGAGCTTCGGAGGGAAAGTTCTAAAACCACCGCAACTTAATGAAAAATTGATGAAACCTTGGAAGTTCACTTAGGCACCACAAAAACATCCCTCGGTATAACCTCTTGGTGATAGTTGGATGTTTTAGCGATAGCGTTGATGAATGAGTTCAACTGGAGGTCGGTGAGAGGTCTCACCAATCATGCTAATGAGGAGACTCTTGCCAACAGATGGATGCCGATAGGAATACAATGGGTTTTGATATGACTTGTGAGCTCGGTGGAACCTCTTGCTAATGGAGATGACTCTAGGCGACAACGTGTAAATGGGTCTTGTGGCATCGAGGAGACAATTCTTGTGTCTCACCAACAAGCGACACAAGTTGATTGTTGTTGACTGAGTGAAGACTGTCCGACGTGATGCGATGTGGACCAACCCAAGAAGGTAGAACGTGAACCGTTTGCAACCATTTCTGTGTGGAAGGAAAAATATACACCAGAGTGGAAACATCTTCATTACGATGATGATGATGAGTCAGTGATTTTCTTTTTTGGCTGTTGAGAATGAATGCATATATGTATGCATTGGACGTTCTGGATGGTGTAAGAGAGAAGGAAGCTGATAAGCCAAAAAGTTGAAGAGCCAAGAGCCAGAGAGAACTATAGAGTAAGGACCGAGTGGTTGGCTGAAAGGATGAAGCCATGAGGTTGAAGCTGAGGATTGAGAGGAAGAGTCAAGCTATTGGAATCTATCATGATCCTGATTGCTTTGGTTGATCTCTTAGGAATAGTTTGCTACCAGTTGTATCCACATGAACAAGATGTAATCTTTGAAAAGGATAAGAACCTGAAATTGTATTGTAACCATTTGTTGCTGAATAATACAATGGCTCGATCTTTGGAGTGTGGGGTTTTTTATCCGAAAGGATTTTCTCCACATAAATCTTTGTGTACTATTGTTTGTCTCATCTTTCATGTCTGTATTGGTTCTGTTAGAGAATCTGTTAATGCATGCTATTGAATTTACATGTGTTTCTCTCAGATGGATCAATGTGGGAAATAACTGTGTCTGTTTCTACATTTGGACATAGTTGTACATGTCTTTGAGGCAACCTAATCGAAATGAAAGTTACCAAAGGCACTACTGTTTGGAGTTTTCATTGCATGCACTCCATTAATTTTCCTTACAAGTGGTATCAGAGCCTTCTTTTGGTTGTTGGTTCTGGATATTTCTCCTGTGAAGATTTCTTAGCTTGATAGGCTGGAAGAAATATGGAGGAATGGACTGATGTATTGATCCTTTGGTGAGTGGAAGCCTTGTGGTATTCTGAGACAACATGCAGCTTAAAGGATGGTCAAGATGGAAAAAGGGAGTTGATCATGTTCTGATCTATGTCTCCTGGCTAGCACCAGTTTAACCTTGGAGTATGAGGTGGATTTCTATGCCTCATGGTTGTGTAGCAGTAAAGCTTTCATATTGGGTGTCTGTGTGATAGGCTCTTGGGTAATATGAAGAAGCCTAGGTTGTTTCTTAGCCATGGAAAAGAGTGCTTATGCTAGGTGGTAGTTCCTGGTGTTGGAAGGCACCGTTTCCTATTAACCTCGAATGCTTAAAGGCTATGGAGTTAATCGTCAGAGATTTGCAAGCTTCTAAAATAGTCTTTCTCTCTTTCTCGGATGCATGTACATGTTGGTGGTTTAGATTTGGCCTGAAAGGGGCTTGGATTTTTCTGTACTGATGTTTCCTTTTTTAAGGATGCTTTATACTTGCATGGCTCTGTGGCTTTGCATGTTTTACACAGTTAAGAAAAACTTGTGGTTTATGTGGAGTTGTTGATAAGCTATTTTCTAGAGCCTAACTTTTGGGGTGTTGCTGGATGAGATAGTTGCAATTCTGCATGCATGCTTTGTGCATGGTTTGAGAAGGTGTCATTTCTTCTCTACCTGGGAGTGTTGGTACTTGATCTATCACTCAACATTCCTATGGTGGTACTTGTAAGTTCCTTGATTATGGTGATCATTGTGGACATGATTGGAAAATCAGAGTGTGTGATCTAGTGTTTGAGTCATGTTGTCTACGTGATTATTCTTTTTGATATCTCAGTGTTATAGTTTTCAATGTGATAACAGGTTTTGCATGTTCAATGGTTGTGATCTATGAGTTAGCGGTTGATGGATTAGCTACCCATTGGCTTTAGTGAGATAACTTGGATGTGGACTGTCTTTATCCACGAGGTTGATTCATTGATGGTGTAGATTTGTTAGTTGGCCTTGTCGTTGGTCACTTGTGCATTGGTGTGACTATTTTTTAGATGAGAGGATGGATATTATTGAGTACCTGAATAGTCAGTTATGGGAACTTGAAGTAGTTGGTCATGATGGTTGGAGAGCTTGGGTGTCACCTTTTAGTGGGAGCTCTAGCAGTGACTATGGATTCATCACATGATGGTGAAAGGTCTTCTTTAGTGTTGCAGAAGGGTTCTTATGCTTTTTCTTTTGCATGGACATTATTTGAAGATGTGCAACATCTTGGAACCATGGAGGACATTTGGAGTCTCTGACTAAGGTGTTGGTGGTGATTGACAGGTGATTTTGTTCTTAAGTCTATTTGCTTTATGTCATGGTATACTCTTGCTTGTGCACTGGATTTTTGGCATTGTGCATTGTGCTTGAGAAAATGGTGAGGTCACTTGAAGCATGGTATCTCCTATGGGGATGTGTAGATCATGGTGTCATGATAAGTTCTCGATTTAGATGATTGGAGCTTTAACAATGGTCTGGTAATTCTTTGTGTATTGGGTGCTTTGATTATTTGCTTGATACTTCATAATAGTGCAATAATGCAGATGGAGTTTAGCATGAGATGATCGGTTGCTAGTACTCATGTATACATGAAGAATAAGGTGAGGCTGTTTTTCTCTTATGAGAGAAGTGTTGTTGCTTGTTACTCTTGTTAAAGTTTTTCAGCAGAAAGTCCGAGAAGCCTACACCTTGGTTGAACGTGAGTTCAATAAGAGACCTATGAGGAGATTGCATTTGGATTAGTCTTGGTCTACTCGATAGTTTATTTGAAAGGTATTTGGACCTTTATATCTTTCAGATGTGTTTTATGTTTACTTTCATGATATGCATCTTGAATTGTTGTTTAATGGTTCTGGAGGATTCATAGTGGAAGTTGTATAGTTTTTTTTATCTCTGTGAGCTTTTGTGTTATGTTATTTACTAATGAGAATTGGTAGGAGATAATGTATGGGCTGATTTCCTAAAAGGGGGAATGAACTAGTTTGATCTTCTTTGAGATGCTTACATCCATGTTGTTTTTAAAGATGGTTTGATCTTTGTGATTGAACAAATGGATATTGTTAAGGTTTCTCTTTTGGGATGAGAAGAAGATCATTCTTGACACAGCTGGCTATTAGAAGTGTATGTAGGAGGATGTTCTACAGGAAGATGGTGTGCAGAGTTTCTCTCTGTGTGGTGAGAGAAATGTTTCTTGTAGCAGTTTGTTGCAGGTTGTGCATGTCATTGTGGATATTTCCTTGGTACTACATGGTTACATTTTCTATGTGTCATTATTGGTAGACTTGTGATGCCTTTGATCTTTCAGATTTGGATTACTCAGGCAGTGGGAGTTCCTGTATGTGTCTTGTCTTCTTCGACTGGTTGACACTGGAACTTGCATTTGCTATTAATGGATTGGCAAAAGTTTACTAATGTTGATACCTGTTGAGGTATGTGATATTAGATGGTATAGCATGAGTTGTGGGTGTTATTTTTAGTCACGTGGGTTTATTAGTTGGATGGAAGCAGTCAGTCTAATTGTTGTTCTAACTGGTGTTGTTTATCTTGTTTTTGGATAATGACTTCACTGTTGTGTTATGTTTAAAGCTTTGAAGTTGAAACTACTTTTGTATAGCGTTTGAGCACAGTGAAAAGGTAGCAGTATCTTGTTGGTGATATCACTGGGATCTTTTGCTTGTGTTCAATGGAATGGTGCTTATACACCTTGGCTTTGTATTCTTCTTCCACATGTGGCATGTTGGAAGATGACATGATTGTTGCCTGAAGGTGAACATCTTGGATGTTGGAGCAAAATTCTTGATAGAGCATGAGAGGATGTTTGAGGTCTATGTGGTTTCCTGAAAGGCTACGATCGGTTGTTTTGTTGGACAGTGAGTTACAGTTGGTTGCCTGTTCTTTGTTGTAGATTGTCTAATGAACTGTTATCTGTGGAATCATGTTAATTGGGTGTCTTAAGTATTGCAGGGTTTGAACTGGTGGAGCTAGTGTGTTCTTAGTTCCTAGTTGCTTTGGAGGTGCCTATGTGATCTTTGTCAAGTGGGAAACTGTTGGAAAATATGCCTCAATCTTAGGCTAAAACCTATGAGAAAGCATGGTCGCTGTGACATTCAAGTTGTCTAGCCAACTGGGATTTTAAACTTGTGTATTACTCATGTCGCTGAGACAATACTTCTGTCTTGCCAAATGGACCTATCAGTGTGACATGGAGACTCATGGAGATCTCTTACTAACTGGGAGATGTCTGGCCGACAATTGGTGTCTATCGAATGTCAGGGAGACTCATGGCGACTGATGTCTTCGGGGAGACCTGGCCGAAAGGTTTATGTTTTGGTATGAGGTCTTACGGATATGAATGTCTTGCCGATTGTATGGTCTTCAGGTTCACTATGACTCTCGGCAAAAAATAGTTTGGGATAACAAAAGGTTTTGGCAGGAAGTCATGGCGACCAGGAGAAGTCTCACTGATAAGTAGGTTCAGGGTGACTTTAACTCTTGGGAAGAAGTCTCGGTGATGATAGGAAGTCTTGTTGATATCAATATGACCTTCAATCTGTCTGGCCGATGAAGAAATCGGTATGACTTGTTCCTATCGGCATGAAGTCTTGGCGATGAGCATTTGTCTCACCAATGTAGTAGGATGTGTTTGGTGTGACTCTTGAGCTCGGTGTGATGTCTTGGCGAAAGATGTTTGTCTCACCAAATGGAATTCTCATGTCGGCATGACTTGAAGACTTCGGTATGAGGTCTTGGCGATCTGCAATAGTCTTGCCAATGGCAATATTGAGATCGATGTGAATTGAAGACATCTGTGTTATGTCTTGGCGAACTCGATTGTCTTGCCGATGGAAATCCTGAGGTCAATATGACTCTTGGTGACTACTTGGTGTTCGGTATGTCTTGAGACTTCAAAGTAACATCTCAGGGAAAGTGATATGTCTTGATGACTGGTGTTTTGGTATAACATGAAGAGCTCATTATGAAGTCTTGGTGAAGATCGATAGTCTTGCTGACTATTCTTTGTCACTTGGTATGACTTGAAGCCCTCTGTATAACCTCTTGGCGACAGTTGGATGTCTTAGTGATAGCATTGATGGATGAGTTCAACTAGAGGTCGGTGAGAGGTCTCGCTGATCATGCCGATGAGGAGACTCTTGCCAATAGATGGATGTCGATAGGAATACAATGGGTTTTGGTATGACTTGTGAGCTCAGTGGAACCTCTTGCCGATGGAGACGACTCTAGGTGACAACATGTAAATGGGTCTTGTGGCATCGGGGAGACACTTCTTTTGTCTCATCGACATGCGACACAAGTTGATCATTCTTGACAGAGTGAAGACTGTCTGACGTGGTGCAATGTGGACCAACCCAAGAAGGCAGAACGTGGACCATTTGCAACCATTTCTATGTGGAAGGAAAAATCTACACTAGAGTGGAAACATCTTCATTACGATGATGATACTGATTCGGTGATTTTCTTTTCTGACTGTTGAGAATGAATGCATATATGTATGCATTGGAAATTCTGGATGGTGTAAGAGAGAAGGAAGCTGATAAGCCAGAAAGCTGAAGAGTCGAGAGCCAGAGAGAGAGAACTATAGAGTAAGGACTGATTGGTTGGCTGAAAGCCCGAAGCCATGAGGTCAAAGCTGAGGATTGAGAGGTAGAGTCAAGCTATTGGAATCTCTCGTGATCCTGATTGCTTTGGTTGATCTCTCAGGAATAGTTTGCTACCATTTGTATCCACATGAACAAGATGTAATCTCTGAAAAGGCTAAGAGCCTGAAATTGTATTGTAACCATTTGTTGCTGAATAATACAATGGCTCGATCTTTGGAGTGTGGGGTTTTTTATCCGAAAGGATTTTCCCCACGTAAATATTTGTGTATTGTTGTTTGTCTCATCTTTCATTTCTATATTGGTTCCGTTAGAGAATTTGTTAATGCATGTTGTTGAATTTACATGTGTTTCTCTCAGATGGATCAATGTGGGAAATAACTATGTTTGTTTCTGCATTTGGACATAGTTGTACGTGTCTTTGAGGCAACCTAATCGAAATGAAAGTTACCGATGGCACTACTATTTGGAGTTTTCATTGCATGCGCTCCATTAATTTTCCTTATAGTTTTATAGGGATAAGGATGTTAGGAGAATCATAGGAAGCTTCTTAAAGGAACCAACCTACAGAGAGTTCAAGAGAAGGGACCAAGCCTAAAAGGATAAAGGTGGAGCAACATCCATACACTTTGAGATACAAACATAAGAGTCCCACCCTCATAGACGGTAAGGTGGATTCAGATTGGGTAGACATCACAAACAAAAACTTGGGCCCATTCAACTATGAAGAGCTACTTGAAGAGACCTTTACAGAAGATGCAATAGGAAGAACATAAAGGATTTTGCAATCTAGATTAACACATGTTGCCATCTTTCCTCTATTAGTTCAATGTCCTGAGCAGATACTTACTACAATTGGAGCATACAATCCTACAACTAGAAAATGTGCAGACTTGAAGATGAACATTATCATTGACCTTACTCCACAAATGATAAGGTTTATGTTCAATGCACCTACACCACAAAATCCCAAGCAACTCAATGAGGAAAAGACATTGAAATTGTATAGTGACAAAAAGGAATCCAATAGGACTCATATGAATAAGAAATGGATGAGAGTTGAGAAGAAATCCTTGATTAAGCTTCCTAATAAGCCTAAGAGATCAGATTTCATTGAGGAGATTGGGGACATAATCATGATGCTTTCTAGAGTATTTGGAAAGAGAGATGCTTCAAATTTCAAAGAATGGATGTTTCCATTCATACAAACTATTCTAGATGGTAGGCAACAATTTGATTGGCCAATAATTATGTTAGAGTGCCTGCATAATCAAATGTTGAGAGTAAGGGAGACCAAGTCCTTCTTTATGACTTCCTATGTGATATATGCAATAGCAAGGAGAGGCATTTTTCCTGGTTTAAATATAGTTGGATTATTGGGACAAGCCCCTCAACAGAAGAAGGTCTAGGATCACTATGACCAGCTAGCTTTGTAAACTTCTGATCTACACTTTAGAAGAGTTAATGATGCATTCTTGTATGTCATCATTAATTAGTTGACAGGGGATGCAAGATACAAGCTGAGCAGGGATGCCATGGCATTTATTGCAGAATGGGGACATTGGTACATCCAATACCCCAAGTTCACCTACTTTAGATTGGTTGGTTTTGATGGTCATCCCCATTTGCTTCCTAGATGTTGCAATAAGAGAATTGTGTTGATGGAATTCATTTATCTGGCTATAGGAGCGAATCTTAAATTTGCTAACAAGCATAAGCCTAGTTGTCACAAATTTTTTATGAAATTAGGAGAGTATAGTTTTGCATACAGTGTGGTAGAAAAGGTAATTTGTGATGACCTAATCCATTTGAAATTGGGCTTGTATACATCTAGGAAACACTTTGATCCCAAACACAAGATGCAATGCTTTCTCCCTACTATCTTTGACAAGCACTTCAATCTGCTTGAAGATTTTTGGATGGACCTACAAGATGAGTATGATTTGAGGAGAATGAAGTATGAAAGGTTACCCATCCCATTAATGATTGAGTATGGGGTGAAGGAAGATATTCCTAACACTTTGTCAAATGATGGTGTAACCTTGGATTGTTAATATGATGCTAAAAACATAGGCACCAAGGACTTTGATCTAGTGAACTGGGATGAAGAGGAGACATTTGGAATCAAGGAAATTACAAGGATAGTCTTGGATAGAAGTATTCAGTGGTTGGTTATGAGAATCAAGGAGCCAGAGGCTCAAACTTCCAAGAAGAGGAAAGCTATAGGAACAAACCAATGATATAAAAGAACAAAAAGATGAACAACTCCTAAAGAACAATTATAGTTTTTCCCTCCCAATATAGGAGATGAACTTCATCCAGTGCTTCCTGCCCAAGACATTCATGAAGCAAGAGGAGAGGAGGCCACAACTGATGTTGGAGGTGAAGCTTCATCTCAACCAAGTGCATCAACGACTGTTGGAGTTAAAGCTTCAACTCAACCTACAATCATAGAGCAACCAATTGAATAAATTCCTATTGGAAGCCTTCATAAGGAGGCTAAATCATTGAAGGGGAAGGAGCTAGAGGTGAAAATTCATGACATAGATACAGACTCTGAGGCCATCCATTCTTACAGGGAAACTCCTATGATTGATAAAGAAACAGAGGAAGTAGGAATTGAACATTTCCTCACTCTTGAGGATCAATAGAAGTTGTTTGAAGATGCTAAGATAGCAGTTGATGGAAAGGCACAAGCTGAGGCACTTGCTAAACAATAGGAAGCTGATGCCCAAGCCAAGGTTGAGGAGTTAGCAAGAAAGCAAAATGAAAAAGAAGATTTGTTGCAGCAGCCAAAAGAAAAAGAGTTGAAGATGAAGATAGAAAATGATAAAATAGCCTTGGTACAAAATATTCATGAACTTGAGGAAGAAAAGGCTCAAAAAAATAGGGAAAGAGAGGCCCTTGGGGCCAAATTGAAAATGATTGAAGAAGAACAAAAGAAGAAAGATGATGAAGAATTCATGTTAAGAGAAAGGAGGTTGAAGTATTGGCCAAACATGAGTAGGAGTTAAAGGAAGCATGGGATAAAGTTAAGGAGCTTGAAAAAAAAAAGATACCAAATGATGGAAGAAAAGAGGCTAGAAGAAGAATTATTGCAAAAGGAGTTAGAAGCTAAAAAGGTGCAAGAACAAAAGGATAAATTTGAGGCTGAGTGATTAGCAAAGGAAAAAGAAGAGAAAGAGAAGCAACAAGAAGTTGATTCTTAGCCTAGGATAGTAATTTGGCAACCTCTTTCTCCTGCTACTTCTTCCTCTACACAGGTAATAACTCCCCCTGCTACTCCCACATGGTTGAAGTTGGATTTAGAAAATAAACAAATAGCTCAACCACAACCATTAAATTGGGATGAGATGATGAAAGAAATAGATAAAGAAAGAACCAAGAAAAGGGCAAGAGTTCTTCACTTGACCAAGCTAACAGATGGATGGGAGATTATTGCTGAGTGTGCAATCCCTATGGTGGAGAAGGATAGGAAGGACATGCAATTAAATGATTACCAGTTGGGGACTGTCAATTTGGTTAGACCCATAAGAAATCAACAAATGAACCTTATTGACATTGTAGCATCATCCATCAAATCTAGGATGATCAAGGACAAACAAAGAAAATATTAAATTAAGGCCTGATTGGATTAGTTACATAAATTTTTAAAGGATGTCTCCACTTCCTATTTCCCAACAAGCTATTGCCCCTGAGACTCCAGTCCTATTAATCAAGAAGGAAGCTAATGATTTGGTCCAAATGAGGAGCAAAGTTGGAATGCTTGATAGGTGGGTTGATCAGCTCAATCAGGAGGTTGATGAGTTGCTTGTTGATAGTTTTAAAGTTTATGAGAGGGCATTGGAGTTGGTATAAGACATAAATTCACATGTTGAAATCTTGTGGATAGAAGAAGAGGATTATAGAGAGCATATCAAGAAATTAAAGGATATCAATAAGTTGTCAAAGCAAACTCTCTTAGAGCAGTCTATCCTCAATGAAGATAATGAAGACTTCCTTGAGAAGACAATGAGTATAATCAAATTCAGATATGCATTCATTTATCAACATAGGGATGAAGTCCAACAAGTTAGCAAAGATCTAAATGAGCAGAGCGATGAACTAGAAACAATCGTTGCTATTTTGGCCAATGTGGATATCCTTATGAAGGAAGGTCTACCTCTAGATAAATTGAAGGAGAAATGGAATAATAGATTTGAGGATGTGATGCAAAAAGAAGATGATGGTGAGTACTTGTTGTTAGATAGGCTCCTAGACATCAAAGATGAAGCAAAGGCTGCCAAAAGAGAATTGATTAAATTGAGAGATATGCATGAGATTTCTTCTATAGAAGTGAAAATAATTAAGTTTGAGGATGATTGGGTGGATGGCCCCAATACAGCTATACTTCAAGAAGTGTTTGTTTCCTATGATGAGTACCTCCAAGAGTAGAATACGAAGGAGTGAGGTGGCATAAGAATGTTCCTTCTAGCTGATCACCTAAAGACTTTGTCAGTAGAACAACCATCTTTCCTATTCTTTAGTAGATCAAAGATAACTTCAACCTTGGATTCCTTGCATCTCATCCCTTTTCTTCGAGAAGATTTTGGATAAAGATATGGCCCCTGTCAAAAGCACTAAATCTTGGAGGATTGCTTATCCTTACTTGGTCACCCCTGATATTATGGATCTCATGTTTTGTAGCCTTAAGTGGCATCCAATTGTCTTAGTCCTGAGTGCTATAAGAGAAATTTTGAAAGATATTGTAAAATTCATCTAGTTGAAGGAAGATTAGCCACCTTATAGAGAAAGATAGTAGTAGTAGTTGATATATTGTTTAGATTTTCATGTTTTAAGAAAGATACTTTGATACTCTTTTTATAGTTTTATGCAATTTTAGTTACTTTTAGAAAGTTTGTAGTTAAATGATGATCTCGGTGAATCATAGTAATTCATGTGCTAGTAGATAATTCTATGCAGAAATGTTTCTTATTTGATGTAAATCAATAGGAGAATCCAGATTTCAAACTATTTCATTGAGTTATCTATGAGTGTGATCTATTTATGTTTATTGATCTGTTAATCTAATCAATGAGTTGATGTGTTTTGGGTTTTGAAATAAAGTTCAATGAATGGTTATGGTGATTGTATTTTGTACTATGGATGTATGCACTAGTATAGTTCCTACTATGGATTACATCATGTTATGGTGTTGGTTGGTTGAGAAAACACTCATCGTTGGTATACATGTCTAGATTTAAATTAGTTTATATTCATAATTGTTATTCTAAAGCTTTTTCTTATTTTTTTCAATTTATTTACACCCCCCACCCCAAACATTAGATAGATTCAGTTTGCATTCCTCTTACCAGTAGGCCCCTTGCATACTACAACTATATTGACCACTTTGCAAAATAGTAGTGTTGTGAACCAACATCAAGGACCTTGGAAGGTGATCATTTTAACCATTGATTGTATTTTTTATCAAGAGAGGTGAGGTGTTTATATCTTACCTGCATGTTGTTGCATCAATATGGCCCATCAACACCTACATTGTTAAATACTTCTCATGAAACCTACCAAATGAAACCTAGATTGTTAAATATTAGTGCAGTTTAGTTATATTTTGATGGTTGTTTTGAATACATTCTAAACAAATAAGGCAATATAGATTAATCCATTGAAATTTTTAGGCCATTTGGTGCTTACCTAGTTAGGTATCTTAGATGAATACAGATACCTCTACAAGCCATCTAAAATTTACATAGGAATACAGATATCTTAAATTTGAATGAATGTTAAATGTGTTAGATGAATACATGCAAATTTTGATGGTTGTTTTAAATACATTCTAAATAAATAAGGCAATATAGATTGATCCATAACATCATTATTTCTTAGCAAATCGCCGCCTTTTTTTCACACACTCTCGCATTAAAATATATTTGTGTTTTAACTATATTATTTTTTGGTTTAAAATCTATGTTGTTTGGTTTAAAATTGAAGTTATTTACATTTATAATTCAAAAAAATAAACATTTGAAATAGAAATAAACATTGTAGTGACGTTGGAATATTGAACTTACTTGAATGTTGATAGAACCTAAGTCACCGTATTCGGAAAATTTCATCCATAAAATTAAATTTCTTCTAAATTTCAAATATTAATAAAAAATTTGTTAAAATTCCTCATTTTATTCATACAGTAAAACATCATGAAATAGTTATAAGTTTTTTTCACTATTTTTTTTTTAAATCTTTTTTTAGGGTTTTTATTATGTTTCTCTGTAAAACATCTGCCTACATCACTTAAAACATACAGTGAGTTTTTGATTGATAAAATATGTGTGGGGTTGGAAGTTGAACAATCTGAGTTTTGAGTTGAGAGTCATCAATTAAGAGTTCATACATGAAGCAATAGTCATGACTCTATTATCTTCCTACGATTTGTGAAGACATTTCCACACCACCACCGTCAAATTTCCTCCATCTAAATCACCAAAACGACCTGGAATTTTCACCTCGTAGCTTCCTTCTAGGTCGTGATCATGTCAGGTGTCACACCTTCCTTTCTTTATCGCTCTCCTCCTCTCCTTGTTGGTGGAATATTCATGATTATTGCTTGTAAATGTATAACTTCACATCATATAAATGTATTTACACAACAAATATTAAAAAATATTGCTTTGTGGGTGTCACTGGTATTTTATTATAATATAATTATTATTTATATATTAATATTATTTAAATTAAATTTTTAAATATATTATATTATATATAATACAATATTTTTAGATTTATTAATGTATTCAAAGTAATATAACATAGTTTTATTTTTATCAATTTATTATTTACATTTTTTTTAAATCAAAATTATATTGGTGAGCCTTAAACCGTCGATGGTGTGGAATTAATGGAGAGTTGATTAATTTGGTTGAATGCTTGTTTGGGTTGTTTGTGCTAGATTTTAATAAATTGTTATCCTCTTGTTTTGATGGCTGGTTTGGTAAGCCTTACACGGTTATCTATGGCCTTTTTTGTAGGTATTAAGGAAAACAAACCAGTAGATGGGCATTTATCATTGTTTTGAGTGCACTTGGGAACTATTAAATTTTACTTGGGACTCCAAATTTTTATTATATACACTTTTTTGGGATAGATCTCCATGTTGGATGGGATTTGTTGTAATGAAAAAATGTTTAAAATTGTTTATTATAATGCAACTTGGAACTTAAATTAGGTTGATGGTTGGTCATGTACTTGGAAGATATGGATGTTTACTTATTAATATAAATACTTTAATGTGACATTTTGGGTTTTTTTGCATCCACTTGTGTAGAAGTCCAAAATAATGTCAATTGCATTTGTGTTTTATAATAATTGTTAATCATTTATGTATTCCACCTAATATTAATAAAAAAATACTCAAAAGTAAACAAATGTGATGGGAACATTGATTGGTCCCCATATGTCCTATTTTTGGAAAAAAAAAATATTTAAAAGATCTCTTATTAAAAGGTAATGGTCCTAGTTTGGTCAACTCCTATACCCAATATAGGAGCCTAACCCACTATGGGTCAAATTGAGAGACCTGTAGTCCAAGAAAGAAAGAGAGTTCTCCAAGCATGGACATCTCAAACTCAACTTTCATAATGTTAGGAAAAATAGAACACATATCATCATCATTGCTCCCAAAAATAATATCATCTACATAGACAACAACAACTAGAATATTGTCACCTTTTTCCATGAAGTACAAATAGTTGTCAACACCTCCTTTGGTGAATCCTTGACCTTGCAAGTGCTTATCCAACTTATAGTACCAAGCTCTAGGAGCTAGTTCAAGCCATATAATTATTTTTTCAATCTATAGACATGATCTTCTTTTCCTATGCATTCAAATCCCTCAGGCTGCTCCATGTAAACTTCTTCCTCAAGCTTACCATTTAAAAAGGTTGTTTTAACATCCATTTGAAACACTTTCAAATTTTTATAAATAGAAAAAGCTAGAAATATTCTTATAGCTTCAAGTCTAGCTACAGGGACAAAGGTTTCATCAAAATCAATACCCTCAATCTGAGAGTACCCTTTGCAGACAAGTCTTTCCTTATTTCAAACTACATTGCCCTTGTCTTCAAGTTTATTCCTAAAGACCCACTTTTCTCCAATGGCATTCTTGTCCTTAGGTCTAGGGACAAGTTACCATGTCATATTCTTTTCTATCTACCCTAAATCCTCTTCCATTGCTTTAATCCAGAGTTCATCTTTACTAGTCTCTAAATAGGTTTTAATTTCAAGTTTTGAAATTAAACATAAATATACCTAATCACTTGCACTAGTGAGTTTTCTTCTGGTTTGAACACCAACAGATCTATCCCCAATGATTTGATCTTGAGGATGATTCCTTTGCACTATATTTGAAGGAGTCTTAGCTAATATTTCCACAGGTTTTTTAGCATCCTCTTGATTTTCTTCCTCTTCTTTTGATTTCACCTCTTTTTCAAGTAGGTGAACTTATCCATCATTTTATTTTTGTTGTTCATATGGTTGCAACATCTCATCAACTTTCACATTAGTACTTTCAATCACTCTTTTCAACCTTTTATTAAAAAAATTGTAATCTTTATTATGAGTAGAGTAACCCAATAAAATACCTTCATAACATCAAGATTCAAAATTACCTAAACCTTCATCATCCATTTTAATAAAACATTTACTACCAAAGATTCTAAAATACACAACATTTGCAGGCCTACCATACCATAGTTCATAAGCAGTATAATTAGTCTTAACTCTTAACTGCACTTTGTTTAATGTATAAAATGTTGTATGGAAATTTCCAATAAATGTTTGGTAGATTAGCATCTTGGAGCATTGTCCTTTCCATTTCTTTAACTATCCAGTTTTTCTTTCTACTACACCATTTTGTTCTAGTGTTCTAGAGGCTAAATATTTCCTTTTAATATAATATTCTTCACAATTGTCCACAAATTCCTTTGAAGTGTATTCACCACCTTTATCAAACCTTAGGCACTTGATTTTTTTATTTTAATCCCTTTCAACCATTTTCCTCAATATTTTGAATATGTCAAAAGCTTTTGATTTGTGTTTCAAAAATGTTACCCAAGTCGTCTTGGTATAATCATCAATAAGGAGAAAAAAATACCTTTCACCATTCAATGTTTTTTTCCTTGTAGGACCACATAAATCATAATTAACAAGTTGCAGGGATTTAGTTGAAGAATACTCTTTATATTTAAAAATTAAAATTTTATTTGCTTACCTTGATGGCATTCCTTGCAAGTATTGTTTCTAGGTTTAGAGATGACTAGAATATTTCTTATGTTTTGATTCTTTTTGATCTTAAAAAGATTGTCATAATTGATATGTTGAAGTCTTTTGTGCCAAATTTTACTCTCTTCAACTTGACTTATGAAACAAACAAGTCCATTTTTACTATTTTTTGTGGTCTAATGAAGATTATAGATATTTCCTTTTGTTCTTAAACCAGCTACAACAATTTTTCTAGATTTCTTACTAATTTCACAACCTTGAGTAGTAAATATGAATTTGGAGTCATTGTCACAGATTTGACTCACACTGATAAGATTGTGAGTTAGACCTTATACATAGTATATATCATGTAAGGGAGTGTCATTATCTAGAAGTATGGTTCATTTTCCTTTGATCAGAATACATAAATCATTCCCAAATTTGGTTAAACCACCAATGTAATCTTCATAACTAACAAACTTGTTCTTATCACCAGTCATGTGGTGAGAGAATCCATTGTCCACAACCCATAGGTCTTTGTTTTTGGCATTTAGGTTTGTTTGGAAAAGCATTGCTTCAGCCTTCTTCTTTGTTTTCCAAACAATTTTTTTTTTTTGTTAGGACTAAAATATGTTTTGAGATGAGTGCTACTTTTGCTTTGCTACATTACAAAGTTAGGACTACAAAACCTAGCTATATGTCGAAGAATTCCACAGTTAAAACATTTCAACTTATTCAAGAACTTGAAAATATTTCCATTTACAAAACTAGGATTCCTTCTAGACATAACCCTACATTCACTTTCTTTGTGCCAGTATTGATTGCAATAAAAGTAATAGCCAAAGAAATGAAAATTATACCTAAATGGGTTACCTCTTTTATCAAAGGGTTTTTCATTTGCAGCATCAGCATGTTGAAGTTTATTGGAATATGAGCATTGTCCTTTTGTAAACCCTAAACCAATCTTATCCTTGTGATCTTTTTGTTTATTTAGGAGGTTTTCCAACTTGTCACTGTCATCACACATGACAAGGTTTTTCCTCAAAGCAACAATCTTTGCCTCTAAAGCACAACATTCATTTTCTTTAGTATTTAATTTTTATTAAGTAACTTCTAAAATTTTATTGTTTTCCTCAAGTTGAAGTTTTAGGCCTGAGATTTATTTTTCAAACCTAATAATTTTGTTAATCGGGTTTTCAGTATCTTTATGAGTTTGATCTTTTTGCACTATGGCTTCCCTTTTGAGTTTCTTGATTTCACTAAGGGAACATTTTAGCTCACCCTCAAGATCAACCTCAAGTTCAGATTGATCAACATCTTTTTCTTTTTGATTTTCATTTGGACTAATGGTAGTCATAAATAGGGTTTCTTCTCCCTCTTCAATAGATCCTTCTAAGCAACTGTCTATTACATCAACAAACAAACTTTTCTTCTTTTTAAAAATATTTTTCTTTTTAAAACTGTAATGTTTCTTCTTTCCCTATTTTCTACTACTTCCTCATCACTTTCAAGGTCTTTATTATGGAATTGAGTAGCACAATGCCCAATCTTGCCACAATTAAAACATTTAAAAGGCAGTTTCCCTTTATACCTACATGATACTATTTTTGTGTTTTCTCACAAGAACATACTCATTGTCATCCAATTTCTTTGAATTAGAGTTTGTGTCATTATCCTTTTTCATAGACTTAAAGGAAGTTTATTTGGTAGTGGGATTATCAATACGTGCATTCTCATTTCATAGGCTATAAAGACACCACATGGAGTTCATCTAAATTTATTTTTTTCAAGTCTCTTCTACAATAGAGATTTTAGGATCATATTTTGGTGTCAATGATCTTAACACTTTTTTACCTACTACACTTTCTTCTAAAGTTTCACCAAGACCACGAATTGAGTTTACAGTTTCTTGGACTCTTAGAAGGTAATTAGCTACCTTCTCTTCCTTAGTCATCTTTAGGCCTTCAAACTTGGCTCTAAAATTTTGTAATTTAGCCTCTTTAACTTTTTCATCACCCTCATAAATACTAGACAATTTATCCCAAATAGACTTTGCACTTTTACAATCCATAAGTTTAACAAGCACATCATTAGTTAGTGCACAATAAATAGCATGTGCAGTCCTTGCATCACATTCATAGGCCTTTTTCTTGGCTATAGTAGAGGGTGTTGTTGTGGTAGTGTGCTCAGTCTCAATCGCATGCCAAACCTCATAGCCTAGAGAAGTTATATGAGACTACATTCTATGTCTCCAAAAAGAATAGCCAATACCATCAAATAATGGTGATTTGGAAGTAGAAAGACCTTCCTAATTTTTTGTGGCAAGTACTCCATCAGGAATCCCCTAAGTTGGTTAAAATTTTGGCAAGGTTATGGCTTTGATACCACTTGTTGGAGTATGAGAAACACTGAGGGGGGGGTGAATCATTATTTCAGAATCAACTTCAATTCAAATTTTTTTCAAAACTTTTCAAAACACATAACTTCATTGTAATCATGGAAATTTTAATTTCAAGATTGTATTCAAATGTAATAGTCAATACCAAATTCTTAAACCATATGAAGAACTCAAATGTTGTAAAGTGCATAACAGAAGCAACACGACCAAATTGCATCACACAAAAGAAACATAACACAATATTTTTCATGAGTGGAAAACACTCATAGGGATGAAAAACAACTTGGTAAAATGACTCATTGGCTTAATAAAAAACACTAATTACAAAGCATCACTGGATATTGTTTATGCCTCATTGGAAAAGCCTCACTAACTATAGAAATATGCCTCACTGGTTTTTTAAATTTGCAACTTCCTCACTAGCATAATGAATTAATCAACAACCAACATAAAAAGTAAATGACAGAGAATTACTCTATTTCTCTAATTCTCATATTGGCTTACAACCTTAATGCATTTCATTTCCTCTAAAATTCATTTGATTTGAAGTCTAGAACACACACAATACATTAACCTTATTTATTGTCTTTTTGCAATAATATTTTAAGCACAACCTTCTATTTGCATTTATTCAAGATTTCAAGAATACATTTTAACAGTCAACTGCAGTATAGGGTTTCTAAAGAAATTATCTTTACAAAAAACAAGTATAACATTTGAAGCAAAAAAATTATATCAATATAAACCTCCAAATCAATGTAACAACATTTTCAAATTCCCATTTAGGGTCTCAATATTCAAAGCATAATGTTCATAAAGCAACTAAAAAACTGATTTGTGCTTTCTAAAAAAAATTAGTGCACTCTCTAACCATATGTCAAGCTTGAACCACAAATAAATAAAGTAATCATCAATATAATGAATCTCAACACAACCATACCTATATTCTTGCAATTGAAAACTACTTACAGATCTTAACTGTCAAATCTGCAACTAAAAAAAAGCTTGATTGCTATCCCCCAAGCTTTGTGATATTCCTTCCATTCTCCATGACTCAAATCCTAAGTCAACTTTGCATAATGCCAGACAAACAAAGCTCATGCAAACTTTTACAAAGTAGACCTACTAAGTCAGTAACCTTAGAAGGGGCCAACAAAAGAAACAATCAAAGTCACCATTGAGCCGTTCTTTTAGGTGCCTTTAACTTGCTAGCATAGGTTTCTAAACAAAAACTTAACCTTTTCCTTTCTCAAAAATGCAACATAAGTATAATTTTCTATGCAATAATCTTCCCACCAAGTGTTTCCTTTTTAATGACAAAAAAAGACATCACAATGTATTACCAATATGCCTCCTGACAATTCTCTTTCACTTTGCAAAAACAAAGACACAAATACTGGTATATATGCCTTTGATAAACATTGTTGCCTTCAATAAAATGACCATGATTACCAAATACCATTAAGTACCAACCAACAAATCAACACAATTGGCATCCCAATGTATGCTAAGGTAAACACTTGACAACAATGCCAAAACCAATGTTAAAGGGGTCAACATGATGCTCTCTTGAAATTGCTTGAATGCTTGGATATGAAAAATGAGTGAAAGAAACTTGTATTTATACTTATCCATGCTTAATATCCTAAAATTACACCACACCAAGTTGACATATGAATTCATTAATTGAAGGAGGCTAAATCCTACCAAGATTTGAAATTAAATCCCAAAAATAACTTGAGGGGGACTAGGACGCCCTAGGTGGCGTCTTAGTCCCAAGGCATGAAACTCAGGGCACAAAATCCAAAAAGGGTTCCATTTAAGGTGCCTTTGAAATTAGGAACCCAAGAACTTTTGGGGACAAAGACTCCCTAGGTGGCATCTTATCCCCAACCCAAAAATTAGGGACACATAGCCAGAATCATTAAATTATCACTTCCCCTTTGATGTTTGTCGGGATTAGCCATAAAAAGATATAATTTATTAGGCTTATGGATGCAAGATATGACCAATTAAGACATAAATAGGGATAAATAAAGCATGGCAGTCCCAAAAAAGTGTTAAAATGCAAGGGTATGCATTTTCCTACACTATAGAGGCATTCCTTCAAAAAATGATTTCAATAAATGGGCTATAATAAACTAGGAGAGTAGGGGCTAGGAGATTGAGGCATTACAAGGTTTGGGGAAAGGGTATGTATCTTGAAAATTCAAATATGTAGATCATGTACAAACCATCCTTCAATATGGGACTTGGGTTATTTGTGGGAAAATTTGTTATTTGCAAGTCTAGACTCTAGATTTTCATCTGGAGGGCCCCTCTAAGTCCATGTATCCAATGTGGATTGATTTTCCATTCTTAAACCTTTCATTTAGGCCTTACTTAAGGGATTGTCTCACAAAGTTAGGGAGAGTGCTCTGGTGTAAAAATAACTTAGATAAATTTTCTAGCCTAAGGTTGCATCCAAGAGCTTGTGTGGAAATAGATTTAAACAATCAATTACCTAAGAATATCATACTAATTGGTCTAGGGTTTGAAATGCTTTAGCCAACAGTCTATTTAAATAAGCCAAATTCTTGTTATTTTGTGGAAAAGAGGGACATTTAATTAGAGACTATCCTCTTAGGAAAAATAGATACTTCCAATCTAACATAACAACAAAAATACATAGCCATTACAAAATACTCAAAATAAGTTTCCTAATAAAAACCCTCAATTGAAACAAGAAGTTGATGTCATTTTATAGGATAACAGTAAGAATGAGAGCTCTCTTACTTATAAAGATGCTATTATGACATACAATTGGAGAATGATTAGAAAAAGGAAAGAACCCTCAAAGTCCTTTGAATCTCCACTTGGAAAGATCCCTTCACAAAACTATAACATTTCCTCAACTCTGTCTAATGTTAGTGGGGACAAGGAATCATCATTGCATTCTAGGAGATAGGTCTCAAACTCCTCTTATGTAACATGATTCCTTGTCACCACCTTCTAGAGATAGATTGAGATCTCCTATTCCAATTGTGTAGGAAAATGTGCATTTTGGTCAATCTATTGAGCTTGCTAATCATTTTGATGTTCTACCACAACTGGAGGACTCCACTAACCTCGATTAGTCATGAAGTTCAAAGCACTATCTTGGAATTTCAAAGGGTTGTCTCTTCCTCACCATAAATTTGAGGTCAAGAATGCTATTGTCAACTAGAATCCAAATATTGTTTACTTATAGGAAGTGAAGATTAATGGTTCTTATCTTGTCTCTTCCCTGTCTAGTGTTTGGAAAGATGCAACATTTTTTCATACACTACATAGGGAAGGTAGGGGGTTTTTATTGGCTTAGCCTCATGGATTAAGAAGTTTTTCATTGATAAGGGCGAAGATCCTTCACATAGGTACGTTTGAATCCTTTCCTTTATCAATGGACAACCCTTTGGTTTTTGTTCAGTTTATGCTCCAAACATTGCAAAAGAGAGATGTGATATATGGGAATGGCTATCTAATCATATTCCCCTTGATAATTGGATGATAGGAAGTGATTTTAATATAGTGGAACATCATACTGATCATAGTTGGGTTAATCATGTCAAATTAAGTAATGAAGAGTTTGATAAATGGATTGTGTCATAACTCTATTGGGGTTATAGACCCTATTTGCAAAAAAACAAGTCACAAATTTAATTGGTTCACTTGGAATAATTGTAGGTTGGGTGTTGATAGGAAACTTAGTTGTTTAGAAAGGTTTTATCCCCCAACCTATAATTAATCCAATAATTTGAGGGGAATTTTGTGAAAGTTGACTACTCCACCACTCTTTCAGACCATTTTCCTATTGTTTGTGCTTTTGCTAGAAAAATATCTATAAATGTGGAATCAAAGTTTTCATTTAAACTCAATACTTCTCATCTTAAAATCCCTTCATGTGTTGATGCTTTGATTCGAATTTGGAACTTCATTCCTAAGCCAAAAGAAGGCGAATCCAATAGGAAATGGTGGTAGGTTGCTATTTCTAAATGTGTTGATTTCTTATGGGCTTTTGGCAAGATATTGGCTTGACAACAAAAACATAAATAAAAATCCCTACAAGGTAAGTTGGAGCTAAACAAGAAGTTGCTTAACTTAAACCCATATAACATTTCTATCCAAGCTTCCATAACTTCTATTGAAACTTAGCTATGCAAATTTCATATGCACAAGGGTCAAGGAGCTAAGATCAGAGCCAGATTGCACTTGTTAAAAGAGGGAAACAAGGGGTCCAAGTATTTTTTTAATTATTTAAAATATAAACACAAAAGGAGTTCATTGGATAAATATGGGATGAAGATGGAAGGACTTATATGAACAGAAATGATATCATAAATATGTTCCACAATTTCTATGAGAAACTTTTCTAGAGAGGAACCTCATTGGCATGATGCTCAACTAATTTTAGAAGATATAATCGAAGGTATTATTCCTAGAAAGGTGACCCAAGAATATAGTAATTTCGTTGATCGAGACCTTTCTATCGATGATTTGGAACATGTTTTTTCTATGGCCCCTAACAAAAGCCTAGGTTTTGATGGGCTATCAATTGAGTTTTATCAAACCATAGGATATCATATTAAGGAAGAGTTTTACTTAGTTTATTTGGAAGCAATGAACGAAGGATCATTGGGAATAGATATTAACAAAGGATTAATCAAGTTTCTCCCAAAAGAAAAAAATGTAGACCTTATTTATGGATGGCAACCTATTACATTGCTCAACACCTCTTACAAAATTATTGCTAAAGCCTTAACCAATAGGATCAAACCAATGGTAAAAGGGATTGTTAGACCAAAGCAGATTGGGTTTCTTGGTGGTAGATTTATACTTGATAATTTAATATTGGCCCAAGAAATAGGTGAATCAGCTCAACAAACCAGGCAAAATGTGATGTTGGTTAAACTTGATTTTGATAAGGCTTATGATAGGATGCAGTGGAGATTTATTATTAAGATGTTGCAATGGGTGGGATTTGGTCACAAAATTTTTAATCATGTTTAAATGTTATTTAATGAGGTGAATTCCCAACTGGCAATCAATCATGCTATGTCTTACGTTTCCTTTACAATGTTCAATTAGACAGGGTTTCCTATTATCTTCGTTTCTATATGTTTTAGTTCCTGATGCTCTTGGTTTCCCACTACAAAAAAATAATCAAATGAGTTTGATCAAGGGAATTTTCATTCTCAATAATGCAATTGTCATAGATTCTCACTTTGCTGATTTTATAGTCTGTTGTTTATTCAAAATTCTGCCTCAAAAATTGAGAATGTTCAGTAGGTTTTAAATTTTAATTCCGATGTGTCAAGCTCTAAATTGGCTCATCATAATATTGAGTTCATAATGATCCAAGCTAGTTTAGTTCCTAATTGGATTCCTAAAGATTGGAAGAAAATATTTAAACATGGTCAAATTACAAGGTATCCTGGCATACCCTTTGGAGTAGGGGTTACACTTCATTATATGTGGATTGGTTTATCAATAATTTGAGAGATAAAATATTTAATTGGGGAAATTAATTCTTGTCTTTAGCTGGTAAAATTCAAGTTATAAACAAGATATTTTTGGCATCACATGTTTATTATTTCTCTTATTGGATGCCCTCTAAAAAAGGTTATGAGGACATAAACAAGCTCATTCACCAATTCTTAGGGACTAAATAGGATGGGAAAATGAGTTTTAAGGCCTCCTCTTGGCTACACTGTATATAGCCTAAGTGCAAAGGGGAGTTGGCCCTTTTGGGTCCTAGAACATAAGGGATTCACTTATTTGCTAAGTGGATAATTAGAGTTGTGTTAGGAGAAGAACCGTGGAAAATTTTGATGTATCATCATTTTATGGTGACTACAATAAACAACAGGTGGCATAATGTGGTTTGGTTGGATAAAATTATGTTGGCTTGGTTTGTTCGTGTTAAGGCCTCTTTTCCACTAAAATCTATATGGAAAGCTTGACAACAAGTCTACAAGTTTCTAAATTGGAGAGGGGATTCCTTATAGCGTGGTTTCAAATTTTCTACCTCTTCTATTTGGTGGAACAAACTAGTTCAATATCATGGACAACCTCTCATTGTCTGCTTTCCTAAACTAGCCCTTTATTTATTCAAAAAAGATGTAAGATAGTTTAGTGACATTTGGGAGTTTCATTTCTTAGATTGGGACATTTGGAAAGATGTCAAAAATGTCTTTAATCTAAACAACAAGTTTAAAAGTTTCATGGCCTTTGTGAAATCATTAGTTCTTGTAGAGCTACTAATGAAAATCTACACTTCTTTGCATTGCAATTTCTTCAAAGACTAGTTATGGATTGACCAATATCCATTGTATGGTTCCCTTTGAAGGATATCTAATTGAGGCTCCTTCTGCACATGAAACTGAATCCAAGACTTAACCAACAATGGATTTGTTGCTTCCAAGAAAATAAATGGAAAATACTTAGTGCTCAAATTTGGAAGTCCAAGGCAGAGGCTAATGCTCAAATTGTGTCATGGAAAATTTTACACCATAGGTTTCCTGTAGGGGATAGATTAAAACATATCAGGATGAAAGCAACCAAACGTTCATTTTGCCAATGCAAGGAAAACATAAAACATATTTTTGGGGACTTTTTAGAGCAAAAAAGAAGTGGAATATTATGTTTAGTCAATTCCCTACTGTATTCGATCATGCATTAAGCTTTAAAGAAACAATTTTTGGTATTAGAATTCATAATAATATTTTTTCTTATACTATGAGGCAATGTATTTTGTTGCATTTATGGAAAAGTAGATGTTTAGCAATGCTTTCTAATCACATTTTTCCTCAAGAAACATATATTCTAAAGTTTTACTCTAACATCCTATTCCAATTCATCATTCTATGTCCATAACTGAGGTGGGGACACCAAGATAAGGATAGTAACAAGCATCTTGAGCCTATTAAGAATCAATTCTTACAACTACATAGAGAGTAACTCCACGGTGACAAACTAATACAAGGTTTTTTTAAGTTTAAAGTATAAATACCTCATGGTATTGTACTTTTTGAGTTCCTTTCTGTATTGTTGGATGTTAACCCCTAGCTAGATTTGACTATTATGTTTTTTGGTATAATCTGTAAACTACTTTATGTATTGTTATACACTCTTTGTAAATTGATTTATTGTTATTGTAAATATTTGTGTATGTTGATTTGTGTTGTAAGCTGTCGATTTCTGTTATATTTCTTTCATTGATAGACCTTTTTTTAAACTACTTTATTCTATTTCTAATCTTTTCTTACAACTTGGTTCAATACAAAAAAAAAGACCCACAATTAATTTAATTCAAACATTTACATGATTTAAAATAATAATAACATAAAAATATATTCTTCTTAAATAATGAAAAATTATACATTATTTACAAATAAAAAATCCATTAATGAAATCTTCTCTAATATTTCACGTTAGTCTAGTAAATAGAAAGTGATGTCTTATCAAACATCTAGATTTGTTGTACTTTAGACAATCATTTTCCTACTTGTTTTACAATTCAGTAAACACCTCATTTCATTGCATAGTCCCACTTTTATAGAAATAAGTGATAAAAATCCATGTTCAAACTAATTATAATATGCTTTAGAATGCATGGCTCACAGTAGGTCTGGAAAATCTACTTCCACACAACATGTCTAGCAAGTCTACTTTATTATCTTCTTTATAAATTTGTCATGTCTACTTTATCTTCTTTATATTTCCACACAATAAGTCTAACAAGTCTACTTTATCTTCTTTATATATCCACACGATAAATATGTTAAAGTCTAATTTATTATCTTCTTTATGTTTCCACATGGTAAATCTGTTAAAGTCTACTTTATTATCTTCTTTATATTTCCATATGGTAAATGTGTCAAGTCTACTTTATTATGTTCTTTATAAATCTGTCAAGTCTACTCTCATTTTCTTGCACAAACTAGATAGTAATTAGAATGAAATAGTTATTCCCACTTTCATAGAAAGTGATGAGAATAGTACACAAAAATATAAGTAGAAGTAATTAGAAAAAAATAATTAGTCCCATGCCTGTTTCGAATGCATGGCTCACAATTATTAAACATTAATACCTCATTATCTTCTAGTAATTGTACATGCCAATCCTGGCAAGTGTACACTCAACCCTTAAACCCTTAATCACTCAACCCTAAACCCTAAACCCTCTACTCTCTACCCTCAACCCAATACCCTATACCCTTGACCCTAATCCCTCAACCCTTAAACCCTTAAATCCAAGTAAACTCTCTACCCTAATCCCTCAACCCTCAACCCTTAATCCCTCAACCCTTAAATCCTCAACCCTCAAACCTCAACCCTCAAACCTCAACCCTTCAACCCTATTCCTCCAATCCCTATACACTCTACCCTATACATTAGACCCTCAACCCTAATCCCTCAACCATTTACCCTCAACCTTAAACCCTCTACCCTCTACCCTATATATCCTATACATTAAATCTTCAATTATCAACCCTAAACCCTTAATCCCTCAACCCTCAACCCTCAACCCTTAAACCCTAAACCTTGAACCCCTATACCCTTTACCCTCTACATTGGAACCTCAACCCTAATCCTTCAACCATATACCCTCAAACCTATACCTTAAACCCTCTACCCTCAACCCTTAACCCTCAACTCTAAACCCTTAAACCCTAAACCCTTAAGCCTTCTACCCTCTACCTTCAAGCCTAATCCCTCGACCCTATACCCTCAACCCAATACCCTAAACCATCAACCCTATAGGTCCTCAACCCTATACCCTCAATTCTCAACCCTCTACCATATGCATTGGATCCTCAACCCTCATATATCTTTCTCCCTCCCTTCTCTTCTTTCCTTCTCTCTATCTCACTTCTCCCTCCATCTGTCCCTCCCTCTCTACCCTAATCCCTCAACCCTATACCCTCAACCCTTCGAACCTTAAACACACAACCCTCAACCCTCAACCCTCAATCCTTAATCCCTTTACCCTCTACCCTCAACCCAATACCCTCTACTCTCGAACCTAATCCTTCAACCATAATCCCTCAACCCTTAAACCAAAGTAAATTCTCTACCATAATCCCTTAACCCTCAACCCTTAATCCCTCAACCCTTAAACCCTCTACCCTCTACCCTTAACCCTTATACCCTCTGCCTTATACATTGGACCCTCAACCCTAATCCCTCAACCATATATCCTCAACTCTCTACCCTCATCCTTAAACCCTCAACCTTAAACCCTCTACCCTATACATTAAACCCTCAACCCTCCATTCTCAACCCTCAACCCTTAATCCCTTAACCATCAACCCTTAAACCCTTAACCCTCAACCCCTATACCATCTACCTTTTACATTGGACCTTCAACCCTAATCCTTCAACCATATGTACTCAAACTTATACCCTAAACCCTCTACCCTCAACCCTTAACCCTGAACCCTAAACCCTTAAACCCTAAACCCTTAAACCCTCTACCCTCTACCCTCTACCCTCAACCCTAAACCCTCGACTCTATACCTCAACCCAATACCCTAAACCACCAACCCTATAGGTCCTCAACCCTATACCCTCAATTCTCAACCCTCTACCCTATACATTGGATCCTCAACCCTCATATATCTTTCTCCCTCCCTCCTCTTCTCTCCTTCTCTCTATCTTATCTCTTCCTCCATCTCTCCCTCCATCCATCCCTCCCTCTCTACCCTAATCCCTCAACCCTATACCCTCAACCCTTACACCCTTAAACACTAAACCATGGACCCTAAACCATCATTCCTTAGTCCTTAAACCCTCTACCCTCTACCCTATACCCTAAACCTAATACCTTCTACCCTCAACCCTAATGCCTCAACCCTTAAACCCTGAAACCCTTGAAGTAAGTTCTATACCATAATCCATCAACCCTCAACCCTTAATTCCTCAACCCTCTACCCTCTACCCTATACATTAGACCCTCAACCCTAATCCCTCAACCCTTTACCCTCAATCCTCTACCCTCAACCTTAAACCCTCAACCCTTAAACCCTCTATTCTCTATCCTCTACCCTATACATCAAACCCTCAAACGTCAAT
The DNA here is from genome assembly GCA_007258455.2 of Sequoia sempervirens. Taxonomy (NCBI): domain Eukaryota; kingdom Viridiplantae; phylum Streptophyta; class Pinopsida; order Cupressales; family Cupressaceae; genus Sequoia; species Sequoia sempervirens. The sequence goes on from VDFB02058242.1 coordinate 506,154,574, forward strand.
TCTTAACCCTCAACCCTTAATCCCTCAACCTTCAACCCTTAAACCATACAACCTCAACCCCTATACCCTCTTCCCTATACATTGGACCCTCAACTTAATCCTTCAACCATATACCCTCAAACCTATACCCTAAACCCTCTACCTTCAACCCTTAACCATCAACCCTAAACCCTTTAATCCTAAAACCTTAAGCCTTCTACTCTCTACCCTCTACCCTAATCCCTCAACCCTATACCCTCAACCCCTATCCTTTTCTCTTTATCTATGCATCTCACCTCTCTCTCCCTCCCTCTCTCCTACCATCTCTAATTGTCTCTATCTACCATCTCCCTCTTTCTACATACCTCTCAATCAATCAATCCCTACCACTCTCTTTCACTCCCTCTCTCTATCTTTATCTATCTCCCTCCCATTGCCTCTCCATCACTCCCTCTCTCTCCCTATCTCTTAGGTCTCTCCCTCTCACTCGCTCTCTCTCTCTTAGGTCTCTCCTTTTGGCACCCTACCTAGGTAACTCTCTCTCCCCCCTCTCTCTCCCCTCTTCCTCTATCTATCCCTCCCACCCTACCTAGATAAGTCCCTCTCACTCCACCCCCTCTCTCTCTCCCTCTCTCTCTGGTCACTGCTTCCCACACCCTCTCCCTCTCTTAGGTCTCTCACTCTCATCACTCCCTCTTTCTCCCACCCCCTCTCTTGCACTTCCTCTCGCTACCTATCTCTCAATATTCTCCCTCTCACCCCCCTCACACTCTCAAGTGTCTCCCTCTATCACCCTACCTACATAACTCTCTCTTTCACTACCTCTCTCCCCCCCTCTCTCTCAATTACCTCTCTCCCTCTATCCCTCCCACCTTACCTAGCTAAGACCCTCTCACTCCAACCCCTTCTCTCCCACTCCCTCTCTCTTAGTCTCTCCCTTCCACCCCATCTCCCTCTCTCAAGAATCTCTCTCACTACCTCTCTCTCTCTCTCTCAAGTCTCTCTATCCTTCTCTCCCTCCCACCCTACCTAGACAACTCTCTCTCTCTCTCTCTCTCTCTCTCTCTCTCTCTCTCTCTCTCTTAAACTTCTCCCTCACTCTAAAGACATACATAAATACATATATGCTTATGTATACATACAAGCATAATACATATGTACATACAATCCTACATACATACAATCATACATGTACATATGTACATACAATATTAAATACATACATACATATAGGCATACATACATACATGCATTGATACATACATACATACAAACAAGCATACATACAGGCATAAATACATACATACAAGCATGCATACATACATACATGACATACAAGCATACATGTACATACAAACATACAAATATATAAACATACATTCAATAGAGTAGCATTTAACATAAAGCAAGACATAACACAAGCGCGTTATAACACACTTGCATTATGTCTTGCTAGACATGTCCTACACAAATGCAAATAACCATGTCAAAACTAAGATATAACGCAAGCATGTTATAATGCGCTTGCATTATATCTTGCTTTAGGAATCCCCAAGCTTTAGGCTTGGTATTTTCCTTGGAATACTAAACCAAAGGCTTGGAGGGCCTTCCCAACGACTAGAGATGTGTTTTTGAAAATTCTACAATATTTCACATAATTGGGTTCATGCTCACTGTCAAGATTGCATGTGTTTCAATGTTGAACAAATCGAACACCTGGGTAATGTTAGGCTCTCTCTTAGCTACCCAATGATGTATTTTTTTTCACTTTTTGACAATGTTAAGCCTTTGATCTATAATTTATTTTGTTTGTGTCTCTTTTTTGGCAAATAGCAATGTTTAGTGTTTTTTTGTTATAAATTAACCGTTCATCTATAATTTCTTTTGTTTGTGTCTCTTTTTTGGAAAATAGCAATGTTTAGTGTTTTTTTGTTATAAATTAACCGTTCATCTATAATTTCTTTTGTTTGTGTGTCTCTTTTTTGGAAAATAGTAGTGTTTGGTGTTTTTTTGTTATAAATTAATCGTTCATCGAAATTTCAAATAAATCACATTTTTAGAAACTAGACCCCATTCTACAATTTTTTATAAAAATATTCAATTAGTTTCCAAAAATTTTAGGGTTAGCACGACCAAAATTCTATTTTTCAAGAAGTTTCAACTTTAAAAATTAATAAAAAATCAAATATTCATTAAAAAATTATCAGAAAAATCATGCATCAACTACATACTGTTAGCTAATTTTTCACTAAAGTGATTTTAAAAATACTATTTTTTTTTACTGTGCTACATTCCCACAAAAGTTGCTATGTTATGTTTTTCTAATAAAAACAACACGAATTTATGTGGGTACCTTTTTTGAACCCCTTAATCTCAACCAATTTCAAAATAAATTAGTGTAGACACCTAAAAATGACCTAGGCCTGCAAGCTTCATTTTTACCACTTTCGTCCTCGCATAATTAAGACATTTAATTATGTCATTGGTCCACATTCGACTATTGATTAAATAATTCATAATTATTTAATTAATTCATGTCCTTTGATTCTTTATGATTATTAAATAAATAAATTTTAATTTATTTATTAAATACATCACTAAATGTCTAAGTCTTTCTTTAATTAAATAAATTTCTTAATTTATTTAATTTCCTTTCTCCATTTAATTATCTTTGATGATTAAATAAATGAATTTCATGTATTTATTTAATACGTCACTAACTGTCTTAATTAAATAAATTGATTAATTTATTTAATTAATTGGTCTTATCTTCTAAATTAAATAATTAAATTTAATTATTTAATTGCAATTTCATATTCTTCTCATTTTAAATAAATTAAATTATTTAAAATGTCATGTCAATCTTAACTGTCAGTCCTTTTTGATAAATAATTTGAAAAAGATTATTTAGTATCTCATAAAATCCATAATTTGAATTAATTTAATTCAAATTAGTAACTAATCTTCCAAAAATCAAGTAATCGGGCAGATTCTTGATTTTCCAAATCTTATCTTCAGTCCGAATCTTATCTCTTTGATTTTTCGAATCTTGCAAATCAGGCGATCTTATCTCTTTGATTTTTTGAATCTTGCAAATCAGGCAATCTTATCTTCTTGATTTTTTTGAAAATCTTCATTATCTAATTAATTTCCTCATTTATTCTCCACCGTTGATCCGATTTTATTCTGACCGTTCGATTAAGGATTTTTCCCTAACCCTAATTAGGGATTCTCAGGTTTAATCTGGATCGTTCATTTTAGGGTCTCATCACTAATTTATCTCGTCCGTCCGTTCGAAATGGCCTTTTCTATAAAATTCCCTTTCCTTCTCATTTTTCATATCTTGACATTTTACGTAATTACTATAGGCATTTATTTACTCTCACTTATTCATTGTCATAGGCATTTGATTAATATTGGCATTTATTCTAGGCATAGGCATTGACTTTTAGACATTGGCAAGCAATAGGCATATCAAATCCTTCGAATCTTGTCGTAGGGCTTAGGCATTTTAGATTGCTCAAGAAAACGAATCTGAGGGCAACATCATCCAGCAAGCAAGAAGGTGTAACGAAGATCAATCATGGAAGATGGAGACACATGGTGATATATTTCCTTTTCGTTTTCATTTGATTTCCATTGTACTTCGTTATATCATTGGATTTTTATGTTATTTGTGCTAACTTCATCTAACAAATCTGATTTCCCTTTATTACATTGGTCAACCCGACGTTTTGCAAAAAAATTCGTGTGTTCTTGTTTGTTTTTCACTGTTTTGCAGGTTATAGCCAAAACGTCATACGAAATCTCGTCACCTTCAGTTGAGCACAGAAAAATGGGCGAATAAAATATTTTCAAACAGTTTCTGGGTTTTGTAGATCTCACTCTCATCTTTCCAGAACATCAAACGGTTTTAAATTTCGTTAAGATTTGATAAAGTTATGGGTATTTTACTGTTCGCTGTTTTTTTAATTTAATTCTTAAACCCGCGTTTTCTTTTGTCTATACCATTTGTTTTGTGCAGAATTGTGGAAAAAGTTTTCTGGGTTTTGAAGGTCTATCATTTAGCTTTCCATGGATATCTACCACTTGAAATTTTGTTAAGTTTGGATGAAGTTATCACTATTTCAAGTTTGCTGTTTTCATTTAAGTTTTTATTTATTTTTTTATTATTTTTGTTACTAATCTTTTCTGGTAGCGTGTGGCGATCTTTTTCGTGTGTCCAAGACCATTATCTACAAAACTACTAACTTATTGTTTGCAGATTCGCATGTCAAAGAGGGAAACAAACAAACAGTGTGCTTGTTTATTTCTAGATTAACAAACACTTAGTTTTGGTGCTTATAAAAAGAATCATGTCTTTTGTGTCTGATTGTGCTTGTGGAGTGGTAGGTGAGTATGCTCTCACTTGGTGAAAACCTTGTGATCAGAAAACCAGACCCATTCTATTTTTTGTTAATTACCCTTCACGATTCGGTATATCGGAGTATCCTCTCCCCTTGCGCATTCATGCGATCCTGGGTGTTAGAGAAACGGTTATCGACTCTAGAACTTGGGCCTGTCCTGGTGGGAAAAAATACTCACCCCAGGACGACTCAGACCGGTAGCACCCTGACACCGAGGGACTTCCAGCCGGTATAAAAAAGTGGGTTCTTGGGGAAAGCCCAAGAATCACGAGCGTGGTTCCGACAAGATGGATCCGAAAGGGGACTCTCGCCGCATGGATCACGCCCCACGAACGGAATGCCCGAATTAAACACCCTTGTCTTAGTATCCAACCGTTCTATTGGCCGTTGCTTGATATAGTGCAGGGTACAGTATCATGCCCGAAGATTACTCACTACCGATCCCCTTGAGTAGAGATAGCAATTCTTGGGATGTCACTACCCAATGAATCCGAATTTGGTGTGCTCGAATGACGTTAATGAGCCGTGGAGGGGAGCCAATGCCACCAAATTCTAAGCTATCCGCTCTCGAGAAGGAAAGGTGTTCATCACCAATCCGGGGTATAACTGGTGGGCTATATCAAGTATACAAACCCAAGGCCTAGTGGCCTTTTTAGGATTGTGCTTATCTCATGTGTGCTTGGATACCTTTTAAAACTCTGTGTTTGTCAAGTGCATTCTGGTTTTGTCATAGTTCAAACAAAACATTCATCAAAACAAGTCAAAACTTCCATCAAAACAACACGAAAATTAGGTTGAAACTAAACTGAGTCGCATCTGTCAAACCGCAAGTGATTTTCGACGACGCAACTGATTTGTCAAAACGCATCTGAAACCTGAGGTCTTCAAATTGTCAACCATTCGTCAAACACTATCATCAAAAAGATTCTGTCAGAAACCAAACTTGATATTGCTCAAAGTCTTGTCTAAACTTGCATTAGTCACCATAGGTTGCATACCTCATTCCTTTTAGTTTAGTACATTCAGCATTACGTTGTCCTTAAGGTCCATACTTGCATACTTAGGATTAGGAAAATCTTAAGCACACCTTTGCAAAAACATTGTTTTCGACATTAGACCCTCTTGGACTAAGTTATCAAACCTCCTTTAGTCATTGTCCTTTTTTGTGAGATTTCTTCCAACTCAAAAGCCTAGTTAGGAAGACTCACTAGTCATTTAGACCTTGTCAACTTGTCATTTCCAACGAAGTCCTTTAGCAGTCCAAATCGTAAACAAAGTTCGAGCTTAGAAGTGCTTAGATAACCTTGTCTTACATTGCATACAAATTGCATACCCTTTTCTCAAAAATCCAAAAACATTAGTCATTCTAGGCGTCATTTTGAACTTAGACTTCACATAGTGTCATACTTGCATTTAGTTGTCACTCCAATTTGAGCAAAATCAGTTCATGGTTGAAACCAGACTTCAAAAACAAAAGAGACAAATGGAAAACTTTAGGCAAGACCCCCCATTTAGTGTCAACAGTCCTCCACATGACCAGAATTGGACCTTTTATGATCCATTTACCAAACAAGACAATCAACTTCCAGCAAACAGTACATTCGAACTCTACTTGCAAAGAGACGAAAATGGCCAACTACTTCAGGAAAACATAGAGGCATTGACACAAGACCCGGAGGTCTATCAGCTTGCTGAAACAATAGCTCGTCAGGACAGAGACAGATTTGTAGCTATGCTCTTGAGTGAAGGAGCTAAGTTACCACCAGGATTTCATGCCAACACGGTAAATTCGACACTTCATGACCCTAATGCCAATAACGCACATAACATGTCACATAGTGGTCAACCTCTAAATACTACAAGCAATACTTCCTTTGGGACCACAACAAATACCATGACAGTCGATGCCACGACAGTAAATGCCACGGGGGCATCATCAAGTCAAAACAATCCCCCCTTGACAACTACATCTACTACCATGAACACAACTTCGACACATCCATCCAGTGGTATTTCACAAAATCCTTTGGGGGGACCCACAGGACGTATCTTTATTCAAGGACAACAAAATGCCAACACGACAACACAGTCAAACGTCATTTCCTCCCAAGGTATAAACACAAACGTTCCTCTTGTGCAAAATCACCAATTTACACAAGGTGGTCAAATAACACAACCCATGACTTCATTGACACATCATAACAGTCATGCTCACAACATCCCCCAAATAACGACACACATGGCTGGGGGACATATCCCAACATATTCATTCAACATTCATACTCATCAACATACACCAAATCATAACTTCCAATACCAACAACACATGTCGTACATACCACAACAATCCGTACCACTGCATACCACAACAATCCGTACCACTGCAATATACCAACATTCACGCACACCAGACAGGAACACATGGTGTACCAGGTAACCCAACATACGGAAACGTAAATGACCCTACCATAGATGAACTCAAAGCAAGAATGAGAGATATGGAGAAAAATATGCAAAACATGTACATTTCAGGCAGGAAATCGGAAATATCATATGACCTGGATGTATACCCTTTCGACATGAACTTACGTATGCTTGCATTTCCACCAGGATACGTGTCACCCAACTTCACAAAATATAGAGGCAAAACAAATCCCATTGAACATGTTCGCGAATTCGCAACCAACTGTATGGATATCGCCTACGAACCAACATACTTGATGAGACTTTTTTCCAAAAGTTTGGCAGGCCAAGCCCTTGAATGGTTCTCAACGCAAAAAGATATCCAAACATGGGATGAACTCAAACGAAAATTCATAAGAAATTACGCATACAACATTGACATGGATACCTCTATCACTAGCTTGTGCAATCTCACGCAGGAAGACTCTGGTGAGACATTTATTCCATTCTTTCAAAAATGGAGAAGCCTTGCTAGTCGATGTCACATTGACATTCCTGAAAGGGAAAAAGTCGACATGTTCGTCCAAACACTTCTAGGACCCCTAAAATTCGCATTGCAAATACATTGTTGCACAAACTTCATAGAATTAGTGGAAAAGGGGGTCCAGATTGAGAAAGCCCTTATCGCAAAGGGAGAACTGAGATATGGTTCCAAAAACACGAACGTCAATCCACCAGCTGACAAAAACAAATATTGGGTTAAGAATAAGCATATTACAAATGACGGTGTTGTTGATGCCAAGACTGCAAATACTGTAGGTCCCGTATTAGCCCTGAAAGGGGTTCAACAACAAAATAGACCAACAACAACATTGACACCTCCCCCCAATACTTTTTCAAACAACCAAAATGGTCAAAACAGTCAAGGGCAATATCGTCAAATGAGACAATTTCCCAAGGGTCGCACATACACCCATTTGGGTGAACCCATTGAAGAAGTCCTTAAGAAATGCATTCAGCATGGGGTCATCACACTTCCGAAAATAAAACCTTATGACCCAGGACAGTTCAAACCATCATGGTGGAATGACAATGCACTTTGTGAATACCATCGAGCCAAAGGACATACAACCGCTAACTGTCGACAACTAAAAAATGTAATTCAAGATCTTATTGAAAATCGCACAATCAAAGTAGGGGGATCACAATTCACCTCCAACGCAGATCATACTATTCACAAGAATCCACTGCAGGATCATGGCTCTCATAATGCGTCCACGTTAGGTTCACAAAACCAAGCTAACTTTGCCTGAGTCAAGTATGATTATTCTAGTGGACCAATTATAAACAATATCCGCACTGAAGATGGGTACATCAATACCATTACGGTCAAGAGAGCACCCCAGTGTAATGCTACTACTCGCAGTGGCAAGGTCACTATAGCTGGTCCACCTCCTCCTAGACAAGCCAAAATCATAATACTGGGCCCATCGGCTAAACAATCACAACCTGCTGCATCGACTAAACAGCCAAAACCTATCTCAACCCCACAACAGTGGAAACCCAAGAGTCAGTTCAACCTCATTGACCAACTAGGAAAGACTCCCGCGCAAATATCTATCCTTGAGCTGCTTCGTATCTCTCCAGCACACAAAGAAATCCTAGACAAAACTCTCCTAGAGTCGTCAGTCCCTAAGGACATCGATGTCAATCAGTTTGAAACTATGGTGGGATATCTCACCATGCCACACCATGTCACCTTCTCGGATCAAGACTACTCATCACATAAAACCAACCACAATGACGCATTACACATAGAAACTTTCGTCCACAAGCACAAAGTTAGACGGGTTTTAGTAGATGGTGGAGCAGGGTTGAATATATGCTCCCTCAAATTGGTTAAGGCTCTTGGATTCTCTGATGCGTGCGTAGACCCAACAAAAAGCATAGTGATCAAAGCATACGATGATGAGGAACGCTCTTCAAGGGGTGTTATCTCTCTCCCTATCAGAGTGGGACCGGTCATTGTGGACACAACCTGCCAGGTCCTGGATTTGGAACTACCATATAACATTTTACTTGGCCGACCATGGATCCACGCTTTAAAATCCGTTCCATCAACATACCACCAATGCCTCAAGTTTCCTTTTGACGGTACAGAAGTAACCATATATGGAGACCCCGACCCTTTCCAATATTGTACCAATTTAAGGGGTATCTCCGAAAACCGAGTACCTATTAATCGAGAAGCACCTGGCTCCTCGTCATCCAAGTACATCGACCCTTCCACACTCACGTCATCTTACACATCCACTCCATCCACGTCTTCCACCATGCCACCACCTTCCACCAACCCTAAGACTGAATCAACTATCAAAATCCAGGACCTCGGTTGTGGAGAATTCAAACTGAACACAGCCTACAGCATAACAACAATGCCTAGATCTCCCAAGGACTATGGTCGGCCATGTTTCCGAATGGAACCTCAGGAAACCTTCATAGTCCCACCAAATACAGTTTTTATCAAGTGGGGAGACATGAGTGAGGAAGACCTTGCTGACATCATAGGATGGATCTATAAGGATGCGGTCACATTACCCCCATTACCAGTTCAAATATATGGCAAAGGTTATGACTTCATGAAGGCTAAAGGCTACGATGGTACTAGTGGCCTAGGAAAAGACAAAACAGGCCGAAGGGAACCCATAGAAACTTTTCAAATTCTGAAGTATCTTGGATTAGGGTTTGGATCACTTGCCCATGGCGATCGACGTACCTCTGGACTTTTAAATGAGCGAGTACATGCTTCTGACAGTGTCGAGACTACTAGGGAACCCCTCACCGAAACTGACTCCCACGAGTGGGAATTTGGCTCAGAACGATCCCTAAGTGACTGTTGTCTTGATGATTTGTTTGTCGAACCAGGGGAATTGACCTCTGAACAACGATTTTGGCAAACATTCAAAATTGAACAAGCACCAAATAGTCAAATCCCTACTACCACTTCCCACAACACACAACAGCCATTATCTGACCCCCCTCAGTCCAATCTATCTGAAGTGTCAGACGATATTGATAACCAGGACTCTAAAACCTTCACTCCTTATTACGATAATGAATATGACACTAGTGAAGGAGAATATTGGCTAGAGTCCGATGTAGAGTTGGATGATGATAACCTCATCTACAACATCAGCGAATCCGTCTGCATGCCGTCTGCATCCTCACCCCAATTCACTAGCCTTGATGATGGCATCTCTTTAGTTTACCCTGAACTAGTCGATTGGGACCAACAAGGACCGCCAGTTCTGGACACATTCCAAAATGATGAAGCCATTGCTGAATTCATGGGATTACAAGAAGGCATCCCTAGTGGGGACCACAAATCAGGATTTGCTATTGATTTAGACTGCACCGCATACTTCGGCGAGACGGTCCAGTCCTCTAGTCGCAAAAGTAAAAATAAAGTAAAAAATAAAACGTCTCTAGGTGAAAACCGAAAGGCACCTCTTGACGATAAAATAGTAAAAATAAAGGACGTATCTACGGGTGAAAACCTCTCTAAGGCACCCAAAGATGGAGGACTGGACTTTCTCCCTGTGCAACAGGAGAAATCGGCCATGCTTATTGAGGACACAATAGAGGATAATATTTCAACTGTAGAAGACCCCAAGATGGTCCTATTTGCCGCATCATTGACTGATGAAGAGAAACCAGAATTTCATAAATTCTTTGCAGTGCGGAAAATCAACTTTGCATGGTCTTATGCTGACATGCCAGGATTGGATCCCAAACTGGTTCTACATCATCTGCCACTATTACCCAATGCTAAACCAGTCAAGCAGAAGTTGCGCAAAATGCACCCTCAAGTGGCCCTATTGGTCAAGGCCGAGTTAAAGAAATTACTGGATGCCGGATTCATAAGGTCTATAGATTATGCTGAATGGATTTCCAATCTAGTGCCGGTGACAAAGCCAAATGGGCTGATTCGGGTATGTACAGATTTTCGAGACCTAAATAAAGCATGTCCAAAGGATGACTTTCCTTTGCCCAACATTGACATCATAGTCGACCTAACTGCAGGACATGAGATGTTATCCCTCATGGATGGTTTCTCTGGTTATAATCAAATCCGCATTGCTCCTGAGGATCAACACAAAACAGCATTTACTTGCCCATGGGGTACATACTGTTGGAACGTCATGCCCTTCGGTCTCAAAAACGCAGGGGCCACATATCAAAGGGCTATGACCACGATCTTCCATGACCTGATGCACAATATAATGGAGGATTATGTAGACGACCTGTTGGCCAAATCAGCAACTAGGAAAGATCATTTGAGGGTACTCGACATAATTTTCAAGACACTTGAAGAGTACAAAGTTCGACTAAACCCTAAGAAGTGTGTCTTTGGGGTCACGTCAGGTAAACTATTAGGGTACATAGTTTCCCGAAGAGGCATAGAGGTTGATCCGGCAAAGGTCAAAGCAATCATAGACATGCCTCCGCCCAGAGGGATCAGTGAACTCAGAACTCTGCAGGGCAGGGTACAATCTATTCGCCGTTTCATAGCCCAATTGGCAGATAAGTGTCACCCGTTCCAGTACCTGTTGCGCAAAAGTGTCCCCTTTGTATGGACGGATAAATTTCAAGAGGCCTTCCAACAAATAAAAAATTACCTGCTTTCAACACCAGTACTCATGCCACCCATTCATGGAAAGCCGTTGATTCTATACATCTCAACTACTAGTTCAGCACTGGGGGCATTGCTGGCCCAAGATGATCATGAAGGAAAAGAAAGAGCAATCTATTACATCAGCCGCACATTGATAGGCTATGAGTTGAACTACACATACATTGAACGGGCATGCCTCGCTGTTGTTTTCGCATCCCAAAAGCTAAGACACTATATGCTTAGTCATCAGACACAACTGGTTGCCAAGATTGATCCATTGAAATATCTACTCAGTCGAGCAGCATTAACAGGCCGGTTGGCAAAATGGGTCATGATCTTAAGCGAGTATGACATACAGTATGTTGAGTGCAAGGCAATCAAAGGGAAAGTAATAGCAGATCAATTGGCGGATGCACCAATTCAAGCCACTCATCCATTAGTAACTGATTTTCCCGATGAGTCTATTTTTCATGCAGAACCGGCATCACCACGGAAACTGTATTTTGATGGGTCTCATACTGGTCATGGCTCAGGCGCTGGAATATTGTTTATCACACCACAGGGGGATTCAATTCCAAAGTCATTCAGGATTGCTTTCCCTTGTACAAATAACATTGCTGAATATGAAGCACTCGTCACAGGTCTCAAGTTAGCAATAAAGTGGAAAATTCAGACATTGCTAGTATTCGGGGATTCCCAGTTAGTAATCAACCAAGTGAATGATGACTATGAAACAAAGGATGAGAAGTTGCTTCCCTACAAGAGGATGGTAGACAGTTTCTTGACATACTTTCAATCGATTTCTTTTGAACAAATCCCTAGGGTACAGAATAAAGCAGCTGACGCAATGGCTACTATTAGTTCTCTCTTGGACATCCCTAAAAATGTGTCACAATTTGAGTTCTTAGTAGAGCAGCTTTTGATACCGGCATATGATATCCCAGAATCAGAAATGGTTTGTGAACTTATTGGTCCCAACTCTCCTTGGTATCAAGACATTTACGATTACCTAAAGTCTCATACCCTTCCACCGAACCTGTCAAATAACCAAAGGAAGTCCTTCATTAGAAAATTCACAAGGTATGCCATTGTCAGTGACACCCTCTACCGCCGTAGTTTCGACGATACCCTCCTTAGATGTCTTGACACCGACGAAGCATGTACGACCTTACGAGAAGTGCACGACGGTATATGCGGATCTCATTCGAGTGGTCCTACGCTAGCTAAGAAACTGATGAGACTTGGGTATTATTGGCCGACAATGGAAAAAGATGCAATTGAATATGTCAGGACTTGTCACAAATGTCAAATACACAGTGACTTGGTCCATGCTCCAGCACAAGAACTCCGGCCCATCACCTCTCCTTGGCCCTTCGCTCAATGGGGACTCGACCTCGTGGGTAAGATTCATCCAACCTCATCCAACGGCCATAAATTCATTATTACTGCCACTGAGTATTTCACAAAGTGGATCGAAGCCATTCCATTGACATATATTACCGGCAAACAAATATCAAAGTTTATCCTTAATTACATCATTTGCCGATATGGCCTTCCGCAGTCCATCATCACTGACAACGGACGTCCATTCAAAAACCAAGACATACATGAGTTATGTGAGCGATTCCATATCCAACACCACTTTTCATCTCCATACTACCCACAAGGAAACGGCCAAGCTGAGGCGTCCAATAAAACCATTGTGAAGATCTTAAAAAAGACTGTCAATGACGCTGGCCGTGACTGGCACATACAACTTAACCCTGCTCTATGGGCTTATCGAACTAGCATTCGTACACCTACAGGGGCCATCCTGTTCGCCCTGGTCTTTGGCGCTGAAGCCATCTTACCCATTGAGGTCGAAATTCCTTCGCTACGAGTTTCCTTGAAGGGTCTTACTAATGAAGAAGACTACCGACAATCACGCCTACATGAGCTAGAAATGCTGGAAGAAAGACGGCAAAACTCACTGAATCATCTCCAAGCATATCAGAACCGCCTTTGTCGCAGCTACAATAAAAAGGTTATGGTCAGAAAGTTTGACATCGGTGACCTAGTTCTAATGCAGAACCCCAAGAACCAAGCAGACAGAGAAAAGCCAAGAAAATTTGAACCAAACTGGCTAGGTCCCTATATTATCATATCTTCTTTTGGTTCTGGAGCTTATCAATTGGCAACTCCAGATGGGGAACAGTTGACAGAACCCATCAACAGTTTACATCTCCGAAAGTTCTACGCATAGCATCAGAGGATGGAGCTGAGAATCATAATATACAAAAAAATTGAAAAAAGATAAAAATCGTCACCTTGATGAAAACCTGGCAAACAGGCGTTTTGGTGACACCAAAAAAATCAAAAAGTCAAGAAAATAGTAAAGAGAAAAAATGATTCGTTCAATAGCGAAAACCTGGCAAACAGGCACTTTGGACAAGTACCATGGTGAAAACCTGGTAAACAGGCGCCATGCGTAATCAATCATTGCTCTACCATCTACTATCACTTGGTCTAACTTGGCCTAGGATGAAAGGTATTTCTGCCATTATTCCGCAAATCGCCATCACATCCTACCCTACCTGTCATAGTAGATAAATGATTGACATCAGGTCCTGACGACTGTCCGTCTACCAAGTCAGCAGCATCCCGTTTATGTCCCTTGCAAATGGCTAAGTCTTAGACCTGACTGGGGGCAAAATGTTTATCATGCAACTGCAGTGGATGTCATAAATGATCTTGACAATTGGAAAAAAGTCCTGAAAAAAGACAAAAACATTGGCAAAAAGTCCTGAAAAAAGACAAAAACATTGGCAAAAAGTCCTGAAAAAAGACAAACATTGGCAAAAAGTCCTGAAAAAAGACAAAAACATCGGCAAATAGTCCTGAAAAAAGAGACAAAAACATCATAAAATGTCCTGAAAAAAAGACAAAAACATCGGCAAATAGTCCTGAAAAAAGAGACAAAAACATCGGTAAATAGTCCTGAAAAAAGAGACAAAAACATCGGTAAATAGTCCTGAAAAAAGAGACAAAAACATCGCAAAATGTCCTGAAAAAAGAGACAAAAACATCGCAAAATGTCCTAAAAAAAAAAGAGATACAAAAACATCATAAAAAGTCCTGAGGAAAGACCTAAAAATCGTAAAACGTCCTGAAGAAAACATTAAAAAAAAAAATCAGTAGACCACTTGAAGAACATAAACATCTGGTCATTTCTAGTCAAAGTCAATCATGTCAAAACAGTCTTCATCATCTGTCTGAACTACGTTGTCTCTGCGCATTTGCTACGTAGGCAAGACTCATACTTGAGTCCCCGAGACATTAGGTCAGTTCTTTAGGTTTGTCAAAATAAAATCATGACGCAATCTTTGGTCATCAAGACAAAGTCATTGGCTGTGTCGAACTACGAGGTCTCTGAGTGTATGACGTAGGCAAGGCCATCTATCGATGAGCCCCCGAGGCCGCACTAGGTCAGTCCATTAGGGTTCATGGCACTACACTAGCACACACGTCAAAAGTCTTCAATCAATTTCCACATAGGGAAATCTCCTGAAACAAAGTAAAACAATCATTTATTCAGCATGGCAATCTCATCGGCATATTGTCAAACACAAGTCAAACTTAGTCAAAAACAAGTCAAATCATCATAAGTAGGTCAAACTGTCAAAATTTAGTTAGTCTTCAGATGAGTCCTTCTGAACGATAACCTCTGTCATTTACGCCTTAGGATGTGTCCTTCCTAGGCGTCGTCATCGTCATTCGACATTTTGAGTGATCCTCTTGACACCTAAAGATCACTCTTCGTGACATCAGTATTCTTTAGATGTGTCCTTCTGAAGAACCAACTCTGTCATTTATGCCTTAGGATGTGTCCTTCCTAGGCATCGTCATTATTCTAAGGGACCCCTAATGACCATTAGGGATCGAATCCTCTCGACATCGGCATTATTCAGGATGTGTCCTTCCTGAATTCACCAAGTCTCAGCATTTTCCAAGATCAATCAAAACTTTAAACATTTTTGACATCTTCACATCATCGCACATGGCATCTTGACATCAGAACAATGGATATCTAGATGCACTTGGCAAACACTTGGCAATTGTCTTTTGATCTTTTATCATGTTATTAGTTTTTCAGCGAGATCTCACTAAGCAGGATTTAGAGAAGCAGCGACGTAGCATGACAATTGACACGCATGACTACTAGCTTCTCAGCGAGGTCCTGATTATGGGATTTAGAAAAGCAATGACATATCATGATAGGGACTTTATTTTTGTATTTTGGCAATCATGTCACTAGTTTCTCAAGGATGTCCTGGAAACAAGATTTAGAGAAGCAGCGACGTTTCATGATCTGTCCTTGTCTTTTTCTGCTTATGGTTGATTATGACAACAAGACTGGGGCAATCACGCTCATAGTATGAGTCATGATCATCCTTGTCTATGATTGTTTGTCTTACGTGATGGTACAACCTTGCACACCTTGATCTATGTCATATCATGGTGTTTCTTGGCCATCACAACAATCTGCCCAATGACGATTAAGAGCAATAAATATTAAAGTCCTATGGCAATGTTTTGAAGGATTTGGTCTAGGAACTAACATGCATCTTCTTTAGTCTTGCCATCTTCGCTGTCTCATCTCATATAGGCATTGCATCCATATCATCATCCATATCTTTTGCACTAACATTTCTTTGTCTCTTCATATTCTAGTCTTCGTTAATTTCAGAGCACACCCATGTTCTTGAACCTCGTTCTCATTCCTCGAGGGGGCATACCATAACCCTCCCCGCCATTCTTCCTCATCTTATTTTGCATGGGGCATTTTTTGACTTATTTTCTTTGTCACAATGCGACAAGCACATTATGACAAAGAGGGGCAAAATGTAGACACCTAAAAATGACCTAGGCCTGCAAGCTTCATTTTTACCACTTTCGTCCTAGCATAAGTAAGACATTTAATTATGTCCTTGGTCCACATTCGACTATTGATTAAATAATTCATAATTATTTAATTAATTCATGTCCTTTGATTCCTTATGATTATTAAATAAATAAATTTTATTTATTTATTAGATACGCCATTAACTGCCTGTCTTTCTTTAATTAAATAAATTTCTTAATTTATTTAATTCCCTTTGTCATTTAATTCTTATTTGACTATTAAATAAATGAATTACATTTATTTATTTAATACGTCACTAACTGTCTTAATTAAATAAATTGATTAATTTATTTAATTAATTAATCTATCTCCTAAATTAAATAATTAAATTTAATTATTTAATTGCTAATTAATATTCTTCCCATTTTAAATAAATAAAATTATTTAAAATGTCATGTCAATCCTAACTGTCAGTCCTTTTTGATAAATAATCTGAAAAAGATTATTTATTATCTCTCAAAATCCATAATTTGAATTATTTTAATTCAAATTAGTAATTAATCTTCCAAAAATCAAGCAATCGCAGATTCTTGATTTTCCAAATCTTATCTTCAGTCCACATCTTATCTTCTTTGATTTTTTGAATCTTGCAAATCAAGCAATCTTATCTTCTTGATTTTTCGAAAATCTTTATTTTCTAATTAATTTGTCTCATTTATTCTCCACCGTCGATCCAATTTTATTCCGACCGTTCGATTAAGGATTTTGCCCTAACCCTAATTAGGGATTCTCAGGTTAAATCTGGATCGTTCGTTTTAGGGTCTCTTCATTGATTTATCTCGTTCCGTCCGTTCGAAATGGCCTTTTCTATAAAATGCCATTTCCTTCTCATGTTTGGGACCTTGACATTTTTACGTAATTACTATAGTCATTTACTTAGCTTCACATTTCATTGTCATAGGCAATTGTAGTATTTCATTATTGGCATTAGGTTTTAGGCATTTGATTAATATTGACATTTGTTTTAGACATAGGCATTGGCAAGAGTCATAGGCATAGCAAATCCTTCAAATCTTGTTGTAGGGCTTAGACATTTAGATTGCTCAAAGTACAAATCTGAGGGCAACATTTCCAGCAAGCAAGAAGGTGTAACGAAGATCAATCATGGAAGATGGAGACTCTCGGTGATATATTTCCTTTCGTTTTCATTTGATTTCCTTTGTACTTCGTTATTTCATTGGATTTTTATGTTATTTGTGCTAACCCATTTAACAAATCTGATTTCCCTTGATTACACTATCAACTCCTATAGAGGTTGGGTTGGCTTTGTTTTACTCTTATCCATGAATGCTAATAAGTTGTGCCAACAACCAAGGGTACCCAAAATCCATCCTTTGCATTTCTTTGGTTTATTTTTTGGAGTAGTTTTTTCCCTAGAATTGATTTTCCAGTGAGCTATAGTGTTTCATATTAGGGAAACACCCTACTACTTACAAAAAACATTTTTGGTAATTTTTGAAAGGAGGTTGGATTTTTTGGATGTTTTTCTCAAGAAACTTGTAAGTGTTGGGATTTTCAAGGGCTTCAACTGTGTAATGCCCAATTATAGTAAGGAAGTAAAGTTCTAAGAAATTATAAGGATAGAAAATTATGTTAGGTATCATACACTCAGTGTCTCTAGGGTTGTTTGTATATCCTTAGAGGAATCATAATTCTTGTCAAGGTTTTCTCTTGTCAAAAATTACTGACATGAAAGTATTGAATATTAGATAATGGGACAATAATTTAGAATGTTACAAAAAATTTAATAATTATTTTCTACGTATGGATTTATGTAGTTCCATTCTAGATGATTAAGCATCATTATTTGTGTGTAATAATTGTATGGTCATGGAGTTTATGCCCAAATCAAGGCTTATACAACTCTATCTTTTATTTTCCTTTTTGATAACTATGACTCAATAGCTCAATGGATGGGCATCGATTTGAGAACTATCTAACCTTCCCCATCCTCCAAAATAATCAAAATTGTTAGTCATTAGTTGTAAGAAGTAGATTAGGTTTCATGTACACTACTCATAATTCAATATTGTTAACTAGGGAATTATCTTATGCAATCCTCAATGCCACATATTTAGAGAATTATGTTTTTGATTATCATAAAATAGGTTTTGATGGGACCTAAAATGCATTACAAGAAGGTTTTTCAAGGACCTAAATACCTTTACAAGGCAAGAAGCTACAGGGAAAATAAACATCAAATTAACCGCAACCCATCAATAGCAACCATACACAAATATTTAAATCAAATCAAGCTGCATCAAATAGGATTTGAAAGGACCTTAAACCCTTAACAACTAGGCTTTAACAAGGACCAAGAACCCTACTTATATGGTCAAATACACCACCTACATTAGCCAAGATACAACAAACCAGCTGCTCAGAAAAAATAAAATTGAGCCAAGAAAAATAGTCAACATACTAAAGTAAAAAACCATTCAACCCCTATGTTGCACCAGAAACAACAAATTCAAACTATCCACCTCAATAGGGAAGTTAGAGAGAGCATAAAAATATTTATAACCATCCACCTCCTTGTAGCTCCATCTCGCCTAAAATGCTAACAGGAAATATCCCCCTCGATAGGAGAGGGCTCCCCTCTAATAGAGAAGACGAAATAAGAACCCTTGCCATCAACTTCAACACTCTCCTACACACACAAGTTCCACCTCAATAGAAACAAGCATTAAAGAAGAGAACTTACTTCCAAGTCAACAACAACCAAATCCACCTTTAAAGGAGAGGGATCCACCTCAGAAGGAGCAATCTTCACCTCCATATAAGACCCCCATTGTATAACCTGGAAGAAAGGAAGGAGACTAATAGAAAGGGCAGTCACAACCTCCTTTGACATGGTAAGATATTGGAGCTTAAGAGATGATACAACCATTAGCAAAAAACAAAACCACTTCTAAGCTTTCAGATTAAACTTTTGTAACAGCTGAACAACAACGTCAATAACTTCCCTAAGAAGCAAAACAACTAGGTTTGCAAGAACAACCTTAAACTCCTCCCAAACAACACACAAATAGATAGAAGGGAAAATAACTCTCCCAACAAGAACATCAACAAGAGGACCAAAATACATACCTCTTCCCAACAAAAAAGGGGCCATAAACCCCTAGAAAACTAGATGGGGATCAACACCTCAGCCAAAAAATTCAAAAGGAAGGAGTAAAAAACACCCATCATAGTAGAACAAGACACCACAAAGCAAAAGCTAAGGTGAAAACTTCTCCACCAAGCACCAACAGGAATGCCAAGAAACACCAAACAAAGATCCCCCAAAAAGAAGGACAACCACAAGGTAACAAACACCAAGCTCCAAAAGTGACCAAAAGGAAGCTCAAAGAAGAAAAAAACCAAGAGAAGACCCAAAACACACAACCTCAGAGCATAGCAAAGATAGTGGTCCAACCCTTCACACAAGGAGAAAAAACAATATCCTCAACATTAAGGACCATAAAACACTAGGCTTCAACATAAACCAAACAAACCAGGCCAAAATACCAAAACGAGCAAAGACCTGAGCCCAAAGTGAGCGAAAGCAGACAAGACCCAAGAAGGAAAGAGGATCCCATAGAAGGAAACTAAGAGGAGGCCAAACCATAAAACACCCCTGCTACCCCAACATGTTGGTTAGAGCCAAAGATAGGCCAAAACTCTATAGAACTAACCAATGAGAAGCACCACCAGCCCACAAGAGGGAAACCATGAGCCACCAAAAAACACCAAGAGCAAGATCCACCAGAAGTGTGCCACTAAACAAACAACAAAGAAATCCCAAAGGGGTAATGGGAGAGACCAAGAAGAAACAAGTCAAAGAGTAGGAAAACATGAAGAGAACCCCAACTACCCCAATACATTGATCAGGACCATAAATAAGTTGTTTCTCCAACAAAAACCTCCTCAAAGCACCCAAAGCATGTAGCAAAAAATATCTCTAGCTAAAAGGAAATTAGTAATAATAGAACACCAGGCAGAAGGGTCACACACCCAAAAATGGACCATATCGAAGCCAGACTACCACAGAGAGGAGGAGAAAACCCTCCCATGCCAACACACCAACCAACAACAACCATTGGCAATACGAGGAGGTAATCAGCCAAAAAAAAAATAGGGGCCAAAAAAACCCCACCAGTGCCAAAACCCAACTAGTGCAAGGCCCACAAATGCAAAAAACTCCACACAGACTAACCCAACCAAAACAAACAACTCCCAAGAGAAAGGATCCCCCACTGCAGCAAACAACCTAACTGCAGCAAAGAGAACATTGTCATCATCATCATCATCATCTGCTTCTCCTTCCTCCCTGCCCTCAGCTGAATTTGAAAACCTGCTCCCATCACTCCCGCTCATTGCTCCCATTGTTAATTGTAGGAATTTATAGTTGGTTTCATGCAAGAGGAAATGTTAGTTACTTAGAGAATTATGTTTATTATATTCATGTAGTCCATTTTTAGACTCCTTGGCAATTATTCAATTTTTTTAGCTTAAATATTTCTTTTTTGTTTGGATGGTTGAAGTCTTAGTCAAAAATGAAGTATTAAATAAAACTCATCTAAAAGTCTCATTTCCCAAAATCAAAGGGTAAAAAACTTCACATGCTTGTAAAAATTAAGGATTCACAAGCATGCATGTAACTTGGAGGGAAGGTATTGGTAAAGAGTTTGAGTTTTGGTCAATTTCAAGTCTTTCATTGAGTCTTCTAGGGTTTCATCCCTTCAAACTTCTTCATATGCTACTTTGCTTTGGAATCCAAGGTTCTTCAAACCTTAAAGGAGATATGTGAGAATATTCATAATGTTTCCAATGTTCTCTTGATCAACTTCGATGGTAGGATTATACATAGGATATTTCTTTTTCAATATTTTCATCTTCAGACTCCATGGGAGTTGTGTTGCATGAACTATATAGAGTTCATCTCTTCTTGATATGGTTGTCCAAGCTTGTAAAGCTCAAGATATCCCTCTTACACATACAAATTAGAATATTCAAGAAACTTTAGCAAAATCTATAGAATTATTGTAGAGTATAGGATCCCCTTTTTCTCCTAAAGAAAGAAAACAATGGTTTGAAATTCTTTTATGTTGGGTTTCTGGAAGACACTTTTTTGAAGGAAAGGTGCTCAGTTGCAAATGTGCTCACACAAATTATTGCATATCATGGGCCAAGTGCCATTATCATTTCTCAAGCATGGTTTACTTTATCACTATCTCAACTCATTGGTCTTTGCAAGACCACACTAGTAAAGAGGACTAGTACTTCATCAACATCTACAAAAGGTAGAGATATCGAAATGATGAAAATAATATAGCCCAATAAAGGACAACACAAAGACTGCATTAGCACATAAATTGAATTAATAAAAGGTAATTTCAAGTTACAATATCAAACTCCTCTTTCATGATTCACATAGATGACCTAGATATCAATGAAAAGATTTATAAGCATACAAGGGGTCTGTTTTAGTAAATGCTTAAGTTAAAGACCAATTGTAATGTTAAGGGCAGTTAAGAAAAAGTTCCACCTGATAATCTTAATACTCATATGATTGGCAGAACTTAGATATAGTTATTATCTTCAAAGCAAGTTATGGACAATTGAAAGGAGCAATCATTTATAGCATTCATGAGATGAGTCATTTTAAGAAAGGACAATGACAAAGAAGGTTACAAAAGGTCACAACCAAATGGTAAAGCACAAACATCTTTCACTAATGAAGGGTAGAGTCATTAGAGAGAGAAGCCATTTCAAGAAGGAGCAACAAAACAAAGGAGGATAGTGACTGAGTTTCAAGCCTTAGAGATAAGGTAATTCTTTGAAAGTTAGCAAAGATCAAGCAAGAAAATGGTGAAAACTATCAAGTATACATTTTACTCACTAGTACTCAAGGAGGTATGTCCCTCTTCACTATGACTTAATCTTATCTTCCTTCATGATAATCTACTAGGTCACTTTAGACACAAAAGGGCATATTCATGAAAGAATGACATAAATGTTGACCCAAAATTGTTGGGGAGGTTAGCAGAAAAAGAATCACATGCATTGCATACAATGGTTATTGGAAATGGTGACAATGGTGATGATGGTGAGTGTTTAGTGCAGATATTAGGAATTTTGTTTTGATTCCTAACTATGCTTTGAGAAGTTTGATTATACGATGGTATAACTGTTCATCATAAGGATAGTAAACACTTACATGGATTTGGAAATTATCCTGAGAAAATGGTAAAAGATGTCAAAGGAATGCATTGGAAAAGCATTGATGGAACCAATATTTTGTGAGATGTATGCAAAATTTTGTGTTCAACTTCATTGTAGATTGCTTGAGCTTTATGAAGATAATGAAAGAGTTATGTTTAGGCAAGTTCTTTTGAATAAGTGTCAAGAAGGAAAATTTGAAGAATTTTCTTGCTTGCATTAAGAAGGTCATTTTTCTTCATTTCACAAAGGAACATGCAAAAAGAAACCATGGACCACTATGACAATTCAATGAACATGACATTCCATAAAAGACTACACAACCAAATTTTAGGGTTAAGAATGTATGACAGGGTTATGAAGGTGATAGTGCTGAGACAAAGAGTAGTCACAAATTCAAAGGGACTATCATATGATAGAAAAGATGCAAGCTCAAAGTGAAAGGAGGGAAGATCTCAAATGTAAGGACATATGATAAGATCACAGTCACTACAAGAAGAAAGGATAGTTGACACTGGTAAATGGACAGCAAGGTTTCTTGTTTGAGGATAGTAAAAAATAAAGTGATCGTTCAAATATAAAAGGGGGTAGTCACCAATGCACAAAGTTACATAAGGACAAATCCATCAAAATTTTGTGACACCAATCCATGAAGGCATGGGAAAGTGTGTAATAAGGCTAGGAGGTAGCCACCGAAAAGGTGCTAAGGGAAGAGTTGTGAGGGAAAAGACAATTACTATGCATACGAGTAGTCAAGTCATGGTCTTTGATGGGACAATCACTTCATGGATAGGATAGTCCTCAAGTTGTGTTGAAAAATGAGATGACAGAGGCAATCAATGATAGTATATAAGCTTTCTTGATAAAATAAAACCAAGTGGAGGACAAACCATGGTGATGGAGGACAATCCTTTGACAATAAGTTCATTGCAAAGAAAACAACAATAGTTTTTTGTTAAGAAAATAAAAATCATATTACCATGACAGAAGTTGGAAATAATAGTGGTTCTCATGTTAGGAAGCCATGACAGTCACCATATATGCCACATAGGACATACAAAGGCCAAATAAAGTTTGCAGTCGTCATAAGGAATCATTGAATGGGTAGTTTTGTCAAGATAAGAGAGAAAAGGTGACATTTTTAGAGTCGATTCCTCATGTGACTTTGTCAACTCACATGACTTTGAAACCACAATAATTGATCCCAAAGCTAATATTTCCTTTGGGGCTCTAACCCTAGAGGGAAAATTTCATGAAGATGGGAGTAATATTATCCAAGAATGTACATTGGAACCTTTAGCAACCAAAGAGGGATAGTTTTATAAAAACTATGACAGTGTGCTACACATGGCTATGGTTTATCCATTAAAGAGGGTAGTCATGTAGGATCCCTCAAAGAAAATAGTCTTATTTAAACCATGACAAACCTATAAAGATGGATAGAGATAAAGATCAATATTTAAGGGCAAAATTTTGAGGAGATGACAAATCTAAAGGATAGTCACAAAGGGGTAGAGTTCACAAAGGGGAAAAGTTCTCTAAGTGACAATGATAGCTAGGACTATGAAATGTTTACTATGTACTCAACTTTGACTGTCATCAATGCGTAACTATGTCTTTGACAGAGACATCTAGGACTGTGACGTTAGATAATGCACTGTGAAATAATGAATGAAGGCAGTAACATGTAGCTTCATTACAAAAATAGCATGCATTGTAATGAACACAAAAGCAAATCTCATAACAGAATAGCCAAATCCAATGTATTGAAGCCCACATGAGATGTGTAATGACCTCTCCTAAACCTTATCTATTTTTTTTCTTCAAACCCTTTATCAAGACAGTTGACAAAAACTCGCCAGTGCAAGGACAATATGCATTCAAGGCATGCATCAATTGATAAATTTAAAGATCCTCCTACGCCACCTAAAAGACCTAGTTATCTAGAAGTAACTCCATATGAATTGTCACCTTGCAAATCATCATACAAATTTAGGATAGTCAAAGGGTGGTTAAATGCTTAGTTTTCAAGAACTTTTAGGTAGTTTAGGCCTACATAAGAAGCCCACATGGCTATAGCTAGAGTTGGGTGGAGTTTGAGTCAAAAATCATGTAATTTGAGGTAGTTTGGGGCCTTAAAATAGATGATTTTTTTCCTTGTACGCCTAGCAACTAAAAGTTTCATGCAAATTTATTGAAGACATCAATTTCATGCATTTTTGTGAAGATCAGTTCAAGTTCAGCTAGGGGCACTCTTCAAGGAGCATGCAAAGGTCAAGAAGTCAACAATTCAAGTCAACTCTTCTTCAAATATTTTTGCATGTTTCACAACTAGTTCAAAGGGAGTTCCACATCCAATTAGCTCTCAACTCATCATGCAAGCTTGAAATCTTCCATGAGGATCAACTTCAATTATCTTGAGGAGGTTTTCTATAAAGCAAAGCATTCAACTCTTTTCAAAGTTAGTTTTTCCATTCCTCATTCTGCCTTTTGCAAAAGAGAAGAGATTGTAACTCATTTTGAGAATTATAGAGTAACATTTTATGTATTCTCAATTATTTTTTTAGATTTATATCAACAAAATCTTATATTTTTCAATAAAATACAACATATTTTCCTTCTCTAAATTTGTGTGTTGAGTGTCTTTGTATATGATTTGATCTAATTTTTATGATTATCAATGTAACATCCTTAAATTATGTCTCATTACAAAAAAAATTGTGCTAGAATAAGCAAAACTCTTGTAGGTCATAGGTTGTGTTATTTCTCTCAGTAGTTGTAGCTATGAAAACTTTTAGTTTTCCTTCAAGAACCTGAAATAGAACCTTTTTATAAAATATTGTTGTGTGAGCTTGTGGAAACTGAGTTGTGCATAGGGAAGAGCCATTTTTTGAGAGAATTTGTGGGTTGAAACATGTATAAGTCTCAGATTTTTGGTGCATCACCTCTGAGGGTTAGTAAATCTTTTCATTTTAGTTTTTCTACCCCTTTTCCTGATCAAGGAAGTAGTTTTTAGGAGGTTCATCAAGGGAACAAGCTCTCTTTGGAGGTTCATCTTCACCATAGGCAACCCACAACTTGAAGATGATCCCATGTTTCACAGGATAGCTAAGTTTTACACTTAGTCAGGGTGCAATCCTTGGACAATAATTCACACCTTGAAATTGTGTAATAAAAGATAAATAAAACTATTTTTAAGGGTTTATCATATTACTTCCATCTATAGATGCATGCGAAAGGTGTATCATTAGCTATAAAGAGGTCTATTGCAACTATATATACTTGACTTAGTTATTGTTTTGGGGGTAAAATAGTGCAATTTGGATATGGTTGTTGTGTGTTGTTTTTGGTTGTTCATTTTATTGGATTTAAATGCCTATTGAGGCATGCCTTTAGGAACACCCTCCTTGGTTTAAGTTGAGCATGAAGTAAAGGAGATAATACCCACTCTTAAATTTTTCCATTAACCATCCCTATATTGTTGATAAACATTAATTTCTCCTTATTGTTGACACCCTTATCCTTGAAGATGAGACAAAATTCTAGAATCGAGAAACTACATTTTTGGGAGCGAATGTTACACCTCATTTCATAGTTACCAAATTACTTTAACCATTATGTATGAAAAGGTTTGAAAATGTAAATTATGACTTCAATATGTTTGTTAGGTGAATGGAATATGTGAATATGCAATAAGATGTTAATGATTTCAAATGAATGAATATGTTTTGAATTGGAGGAATGTTATGTATTGCAATATGAACATTTCAAATGCTTTGATTGATAGAAATTTTTTACGATGCAAGTGGATTTCATGTGAACATTTAACTACCATTGCAAATGTGCCAAGTTGGATGAAGGTACAGGTTCACGCCTCTAAAAGGGATGGGAAGTATCATTTAGGAGAAGGATTTGGTTTGGTAACCCTTAATGAAACCTAACTGAGCTACACACACTCACTTCTAGTTTGGTTTAGTCAAGTCAAGATAGTTAAAATTCTTTAAGTGAACCCTCAATCATAGTCTTGGCTTATTGGAATTGTTTGGTCGTCTTTGATTGATTATGAGTTAGCCTTTGTTTTCGGGATTGGTTCTTTGGTTGGATTGTGTGTTTGAATATTTGTATTGGGTATATTAATGTTTAACATATAATAGTGATTTTAGTGTCTTGAATTGTTTAAGGCTTGCATGAATATGCCATTTATGTGTATATATCATCAAGTCTATGATAAGATAAGCATATATATATATATATATATATATATATATATATTAATGCAAACGTATAATTTAAATAAGTATAATGTTATATGTATTTTAAAGTATATGAATAAATATTAATTATATATATATATATATATATATATATATATATATCATTGAAATGATATATTAGATATATATATATGTAATAATATCATATCACTATTTTAAATACATTTATTAAGTATATTATCTAAATATATGTTAATCTACATTTGATTGACGAGTAATAATAAACATGTGGATATAATATATATATATATATATATATAGTATAATGGGTTATATATTAGAATGTGTGGTCATAAGCTTTAAAGCAGCGTTGCCATTTAAGGTGAAAGGCTAAACTAAATCAGTGCATGGAATTGTATAATGAATTGAAATGATAACTTGTAAAGGTTGCACCTATATACAAGCACGTGGATGGATATAAATGCAATACTTTGTATATTATCATAGGCACTTTAACAAGCATTGCATAAGTATATTAAAACCAACACTATATCAAATAAGAGACCATCACATACGTATGGAAAGGCACGACCTTCGGTTGAATAATAGCCAACACATAAAATATAGTATGGATCAAAGCTTATGAACAACAGTGTGTAAACATGTGCATGTTAAGTCAATATACAAGCATTTATTGAGTCAACACTTTTGTAAAGTGTTGAGAGTAAAACATAGACCAAGTCAGAGGTTTAAACACTGAAACCAGAATTAGAGATATTCTTCCAAGTGAAAACAATAGCCAAATTAATAGGGAATGAGTTGATTTGGTGGCGCCAAATTATGAATTTGCATAAACCAAATAGGATTGTAATGCTTGCAAGTCAATTTTTTGTTAGTATACATGTGCAAATTGAATTAGTCAAAACATAGCTGGCTCATTAAGAGAGCGATATGTTGTTTATTTTGTTGAGTATTTGCTTAAATCGTTGCCGCCTTCTTCTTGAATGAGCTAAGTTGAATTTTGTTTCTGAGAGGTGTCAACTTGTTTAGCTAACTTGTAGGCATTCTTGTCTCATATTTGTGTATAAATAGATGAGTTATTTCTCTCATTTGGACACCATTCATTCTAGCATAATGTTGCTTTGATATTTGAGCTATTCATATTATAAGTTGAGAGCATTTGTGAGGTTAGATTAAGAGAGCTAGTGTGGGTTACTTCTTGAGAGAATTGGAGTGTTAAGAGAAGCTTAGAAAGCTGATTATGGAAGGAATGAAGTAGTGAACCAATCTGTCAATTGGATCAAAGCGATCAACAGGCATGAGATTATATTCTCTTTTTGTTTATCTATTTTGTGAAAGATAGAATGTCTTATATGTTTTTTTTGGAAATGCATTATATTTCTTGAAGTAGAGTAATGATCTAATTGCTTATTAGAAAGGAAAAGAATCTAGATGATATGATTCCTTATGAGTGTTTGTTCATACACCATATTAAGGAGTGAGTATTGTCGATAGTATTATATACTAGGATTGATGAAAGCATGAATAGCTTAACGGAGTGATTGGATACCCTTATATACCCTATATGGGAATCCAGACAATGATCCTATACATAGATAGTCTACACTACATGTATAACATGAAATGTATCAATGTCATGAGTGACTTGACACTGTTAGCTTTCAATGCTAGGAAACCTTAGGAATGACAAGGTTTAGCAATACATCAACATTGATAGTATGAAAGATATGATAGGAAGAGACGTCATATTGCTAAACTATATGTGAATGATCACTTGACTATTACTTTACTATTGAATGAAACCCTGGGTTAAGAATTACCTATTGGATTGGAAATTTACTTGATTACCCATTGGAAATAATAGGTTGAGAATAACATACTTGGTTGGATTGCTTATTTGACCTTTGGTTGAAGAACCTAGGTTGAGATTAACCTACATGATCAGGTTGATTGTTTATTGTTAAATATATCTTGGGATTAGTGTAAACCAAGGTTGAGAGAAACCTGTGTGATTAAGTTGATCACTTGAATTTGTGAATTATCATTTGGTTAGAGCCATAGGTGGAATTACTTTATCAAGTTGGAATTTCCACTTGATTGATTTATACTCTTGACATGAAGTCATTTTATTGATGAAATCTACTTTTTGATTAGTATTTTATGGGTGAAATTACACACTCTTGAATAGGGTCTTATTGTTGAGACTATAATTTTGAATGATTTATTTATTGATATGGTGGTCATTCCGATCAAGGCCATTTATTGTTGGAATCATGTTTTGAGATAAGGTCATTTATTGATAAGATTATACTTTTGATGAGGACCATTTATTATTGTGATGCATTCCTAAATGGAATCATTTATTGATGAATATATGTGATAAGATGAAGCTTATGTAGCTAAACTAAGATTATGAAGCTAATATCATAAGTTAGAACCATGAGAAATACCTAGTAGAATTAGTATTGTAAGTTTAAAGGGGAATAAGTTGTTCTTGGGGTTAAAGATTACCTCATGAAGGAATTACCTATGCATAGTGTACAAATGATCTTGAGACAAATCGAGCTAGGGAAGTGTATGTGATCTAGGATGACTTTTTATATGAAACTTTGGCCAAAGTAGTGTAATTTTCCATTGGTTACACTATCAATTTTATTATGTTCCTTTTATGCATGCTAGTCCATGTTTGACATACAAGATGGGATGTATATGACATACAAGATAGGATGTATTCAAGTTTTAGTCATGTGGAGCACAACAATAAGCTCGGATAGGCCATAGTTATGAGGTTATCAAACCAAATTCTTTGTCAAAGGGTAGGGCTATCTTGCCATATATGGAAAATGTGCGGGGGACCACATAAGAGTCTGTGGTTGGCAGAAAAGCGCTTGAGTGATGTTTCCCCTTTACAGCTTGTGGCCAAGGTTCGTGGACGCTGCACCGGTATTGGGAACGACTAGGATGTTTGCACTAGGAAAAGAGGACATCTAGAATGTATGCACCAATATGGTGACATCTAGATCATTTGTACATCTATATTGTTGAAGGAAGCTCAGAAGAGCTATGTATGTATGTTGTACCCATTTATATGGAAGGTTGTAATCATGAATGTTAAACTTGAGTTTATTCAATATGAAATCTATATTGTCGAAAGATTTGTGAAATTACATTGAAATGCAATGGAAGTTTGGAATAGTATTTATTTCAAATGTGCATGTAATTTACTTTATGGAAAGAAAATAATTATTATTGCTATGCTATGGCATCATGGTTCATTCATTTAAAGTGAAAACTTTGAAATCTTACTGAGTAGAACACCAGAGTTATTACACGTGGTATCAGAGCTATCAAGTTCAGCTTTGGAACCTATGGGCTCATTACATAAGTAAAACATAAACCTTATTGGAAGTTAAAGGTTGAAAATTTCTTATGCTAATATGGCAAGAGAAAAGAGCAAAGGGAAATGAAAAGGAAGATAAGATTCCTAGAAACTTGTTTAAGTTTGGGACTAGATAAGAATCATCCTTGGAGTTGAAAACTCCTAAAAAAGAAACTCAATAAGATGTACCTTGAATTGCAGAGGATTATGCAAACAAGTTATGTAGGAAGACTATGAAGGATAACCAAAATGTACCTTCACCCTACAAAGTAGCTATATGACTCTGAGGGATAGAGAAGATTGAAGTAAATCTCCCATATTGATAAGCAACCTATAGTTGCGACGAGTCGAGAATTTTGGAATGACTAGGATGTTATGAGTCTATGAGTGTGCATTCTTGGCATAAATTGAAATAGGAAGTCAATATTATGAGAATCAAAACCAACTTAGAAGAGGTATCTGGTGGATAGGATAACCCTTGACAAATCATATGTAGTACAAGATTAAGATCTTGCATATTAAATAAAGGGTGAAAGGTTGAAACCTTAGAATAAGGTAATAGACCAGATTGGTCAATAAAAGGAAAACAAATTAATGGGAGAAGATGGAAGCGTACACAATTTCACCAACTGGAATGGGAAAAAACAATTTGGAATGGTGCTTAAAATAGGAAAGGGAAACCAAACCACTTTGGAGTGTCAAAGGTTATGAGTGAAACTTTACCAAGAATTGGGAAAAAGTCACTTGGAAAGATTATTAAGACTTAAAAGGTAAACCGGATTAGTTCGACGAAGGTTCGATTAGTACATAGTTTGGTAGAAGTGCAAATTGAACTCACCAACTAGTCAATGAAAGTAAAATTATGCTTAGTGGTTCCAAAAGGAAATGGGATATTGAATGACACTATGTATCAAATCAAAAGAATTAGTAAGAAAACAACACTTTAAGTTGAAAACACATCAACAAAAGAGGCTTTGTGGGTATGTATATTCAAAAAATATATTGGTATACATGGAAAAGAGAATTAGAAATTAGAGTGCCTCTTAGCTTAAAAAGGTTGTTTAATATTCATTAGATCTCTTTATTGAGGATCCAATAGTTGAATCTATGAGAATAGAGATCAATGATGAATTCAACTTCAGGAATAAGTATATTCAAGGCATGTCATGGAGGGTAGGAAGGGCAGGAAAAAGGCAATAGAAAGCCAACAACAAGGGATGATAAATCAATTCAGGAAATCAATGTTTGTTAAGAGTTCAACTTGAGTTGATCGAATATCATGGAAACACTAAGGGGGGAAGAAAGAGAGTGCATTAACTCAGATAAAGTGTCCCACACAATGAAGATCATCAATGTATTTTTGATTTGGAGGAATTTTTTACTTCTTCGTAAGTCATGATTTCAATTAAGTCATATATTGCATGACCACAAGGATAGGATATTGGAATTACTGGAGAAAGATAGTAAAAAGGACAAGGATTATGACCAATGAGAAAGGAATAATTACCACCCAATACTTTATATATATATATATATATATATATATATATATATATATATATATATATATATATTTGATTGGAAGACCAATTGCTATTATCATTAATGCCTTAGAAAAGTATAGGAAAAATACTTAATCTTGAAAGGCAAGATCGTTGCCTATGGAATAGGTAAGGAAATATCTAAACTACTCATGATTTTGAGTCATTGAGAGACGTTTGTGTTTGGTAATTAGGTATGCAATTAAATTTGATATCTTTTAGGAACCAACATGACGTAACAAGAATTGTTACTCAAAATAGTACAAATGCTCATTGGGAAAGTTATATTGAACTGAAAATAAAATTACATCTATGGAAATGATCAAAGGATAAAAGGAATCCAAAGTATGGATGTCCTAAGAAGAAGGGAATTTATCTCCACAAAATATGAAGCCATTATACTTGAGAATAAAATGTGGCATGAGTCCATGAAATAGGTTTTCACTTAGTCAAAATAAACTAATATGGGATGAAAATAACATATGTACCCAAAATTTTGGGGGATTAAGGAATGAAATGAGGTAAATTGATGTCATATTCAGGACATTGGAATGACAAAATTATTTGTCGAATGAGGAGCCACTATAATCTGGAAGGGGGATAGAGTAAAGATGTTGCAAGGAATGTAGCAAGATAATTGTCCAGTATGCCAGGAGATGAAGACAGGATGTCGTCATTGACATGACTTGAATACTCTCTTGAGAATCTAGTGAGGTAGTGGTAGATCATTGGAATAATTTTTTATGTCTATTGAACTAGCATAGCACTATGGTAGACAGACTCACCAAGATAATTAATTTTGATTGGGAAATTTGATTTAAAGGATATTAGTCCTAAAATAGCATATTGTGTGAAGCAGTTGCTTGTTGTTCTTGAGAAGGTTATCTCAAATGAGAAAAAATAGGTAATGATGAGGTTTTGTTTAAACTATGATCATCTTATGAGAAATTCAATTGATCAAATGTTTAATTTATTACTTTAAGTTAGCCAAATAAGCAAAAGGGATAAACCAAATCTTGAAGGATTTGCAGAATACTTATAAAATTCTATCATTGAGGTTAGGACCATTATATGGAAAGAAGGATTGAATCTATATTAAGCTGAAATAGGCTAAGAAATAGGGATAACCTTAGACCGGAAAGGTTGTCAAAATGGAATTATAGATCAAAATGATTAAAGAAACTTTGTTGATACAAATCTTAAGATAAGAAGCGGTATTATTATGCTCAAAATTGATAGGTGTATAAGGGAAATGTTATGCTCAAGATGGATAGTAGTCAAGGGTTATATTAATATTCTTAAAGAAAAATTTTGAGTTAGTGATGGATGGTCTTGGCTTTTGAATTATCTTGAGGTGTAAAAACCAAAGGGAAGGATGGGACCCATAGTGTAGTGTGCAATACACCGACAATATTTTCTACTTGGATTACAGTGAGGATAAAATAATTAGCCAATGAGAACGTGTTTTCCAGTCACTAAGGTATAGGTGTCATGTAGGATATGGTCACTATGGTACTCATGAAGT